>CM062804.1:1031412688-1031620850 GCA_031772625.1 Pinus tabuliformis | reverse complement strand
TTCTCAATCCAATCTTCCAGGGTGTAGTTGCTTTTCTTTCTTGAGAAATAAATTGAAACGTAACTTGTCTTTAATCTTACACTAACATATGCTTGCAATTGTTTTCCTTTGTTCAAATTTTTGGTTCTCATTTATAGAAAAAATTCAAGCTTATAAGAAAATTCAAGCTCTATGAAGAATTAGGTTAAGTGTGAAAAATCCTCATTTTAAATGGAGATCTAATGTCTAAGGGAGTGGGAGGCCAAATTTCTCAAGATGGAGCTTGAATTTTGTATGTACATTAGCCTAGATGTACTTTAGTTAGGCCTTATTTCTTAATGGCATCAGAGAAGTATATCACATGTGCAAGAAAACTTGTGTCACATTTGAAGGAAAAGTTATGTGGGCATCAATGAAGCTTAAATTAGCGATGAAAATGACAATGACTAGATCTACCATTGCATCCTCTGTGTAGGCCCTATAAAATTTTGTGTCATCTTTTTCCTCTTGGACTAGATGAATATTAAGAAGCAAGGAATCTTTATAAGCCTTTGCTATAACTTCTGCATCTTGCTAAGTCCAAGACTAAGAATATAGCAACCTTGCACTTCTAGTTGCCTCTTGGAGCCATTTGTTGAAGAACAGATGGTAGGATCCATTTTCCAAAACTGCCATGAGTAGTCTAGGAGATTATCATACCCTGTGGGAACTAGTGAATAAAACAAAGAGTCAATTATAATTCATCGTAGTCATAGAACTCAATGTGATGATGCAACATGATGATCCAAATGCATACTATGTTCATGGATATAATCCCTAAAAAAAAATCCTCTCTTGTACCTTCGACATCATTTAGACAACCTTCTACTTCTAAAGTTGATGCACTCAAAACAAAATCTAGTAATGCATAGAGGTGGAGGCTATGGTTATATGTAATATAATTTTGTTGGTAGTCAAAATCAGGTACAAGTTATATAGAAGGTCATGATACTCCCATTCTTTAAAAATGGTTTTGCTGAATGGAAGTGTACATGAAAATTAACTTTCGCTTAATCAAATATTAATAGTAAGTTGATTAAGTAAAGTCAATAATAATGAAACAATTTTTTGATTAATTAAATATTAATTTTAGGTTAAGTTTATCAAGTAAAGTAAACCATAATGTATAATATTGTAGATATTTTTATTCTTGACTTTTTGGAGATATAATTTTTTTGACTATTTTTATTTAAAGTTTGGCTAATAGTTGAGAAACATCGCTAATATTGCGATAGAAGTATAATACATCTATAATACTCTTCTATTGTTATTCTCCTTGCCAAGCTCCATCAAAGAAGCCCTTGACAAGCTTGACCAAATAAGCTTCAAGAATAGGCCTTGTTAACCATAAGTTCCCAACCTATTGAAATCCATGAAATTTTGTTGTCAATTATAATAAAGCATTGGTTTGAGTAAAAACTTGAAATGTATACATGTGTACCCATCAATCCTAGCATAAATGCATGCTAATTATATTCCCCAAATATAAATAGAAGGAGGTTTATGTACTTTAGATAAGTATTATTTCCCAAGGACTTTATTTTGAAATCCAATTCCAAAGGATTTTAGTAGTTAGGGCTTTATTTGAGCAACAAGCGTCCCTCTCCTTTGGGCCCCACTAATGACTTCCAATTGGTCAAGTGTTGTTCAATATAGTCACTTTGTTATTTCCTTTTAGTATATGAGCTAATGAATGGCAATGGACTCCTATTTCTCAAAGAAAAATATTTATCAATGTTAGTCTTCCACTATTGAAAAGCTACACATTACACAATAAATGAATGCTCTTTTTTATCTTACCAATCAACTAGCTCCAATATCACTTACCATAATAGTTTGTTCTTAAATTAAATTCTGAAAATTTTAGTCCATCTTGTAAATCTAGTTGTATCAAGGGCAAAATATTCTTGAGTTCTTGTTCCTTTTTAAACTCATGGGTCATTAAAATAAATGGTAGAATTACTATGATTGACCTCCATTGCAAATGCCTTGCAATAAAATTAGGGTAGTTCTTGATATTTCCTATCCTCTCCCAAGCTATCATTAGAAAGGAGAAGTATATGATTAACAAATATTAAGTATGTAATACATTTGTTTCCTCAAACTCTACCTCTTAAACAAGTCTCAATCTTTTGGCCTCTTGAATTTATGTGCTTAGCCCCTTGTAAACTAACAAAAAAAATGGGTCAAGGTAGAAAACCTTGCCTTAAACCTCTAGTAGGGTTAAATGAGGGACACATTTTCCATTAATAGAAACTACAAATGTAACTAAGTTAACAAAATCTATAATCTAATTGACAAATAGACATAAAAAAGTTCACATGGTTTTGCAATAATCTAAAATACAGCTAGCACAACCTATCATAAGATTTGGATAGAATGATCTTTGATCATTATAGTAGGTAAATTCTTAGATTTTATTGAGTGTAACCCTTCCTAAGAAAACCAATGGATGGGGTGAAATCATAACAAACAATAGATTTTTGAGTCTCGTGGCCAAAACACTAGATTTTATCTTATAGAATAGTTATGTATTGGTTAAAATTCATCATATGACTTGGCTTGTTCATTTTGGGTGTAAGAGCTATAAATGTGGTATTGAAGGAGGCATGTACTTTACCATTTAACCTAACCTCATTTGTCACCCTTAACAAGTCATCTCCCAACAAATCAAAGAACCCAAAGAAAGGTTCAATTGTTCACCATTCAATCATATCATCTTGTCTTTTTGGAAGGAAATCATCCAGATAAATTATTCATATAATTCTTGGTTATATTATTTTTGAAAAAAATTGTGGGAAAAGTGAGGCTAATTTAACACTTTTAACTATATTTACACCCTCAATATCTCTATAGAAAGAGACAAAGAGTTTTACACACATATCTACTAAACTTTAAAACTTCTTAATTCATCTCCATACTCCTTTTGAAGTTCCCAAATAGTATTTTTCCTATAGTTAGAAAACTAGTGAAAGAATTTAGCATTCTCATTGCTCAATTACAACCAAGTCACTTAGCTTTTTAACTTGCACTTCACTTCCTAATCATTTAATAATTCTCTTCCTAGCTTCTAGTTCTCTAACTTTAATAACTCTAGGCTTATTAAATGTACCAAAAGAGTTCTTATTTAATAATGTGTCACTATCATCTAATTTTCCTTTATTATTTTTTCTCCATTTCAGTATCTTTCCCTAGTCCAAGAAACCACCTCACATTTCACTACTAGAGACACTACCAACTATTCAATGGTAGAAGCATTGTGGTTCCTACTGAAGTTCCTCCAAGTAATTTTTACAATTTATCTTAATTCTTCATCCATTAGAAACTTGAGTTGAAATTATTGGGACCATAGGACTTGAAATGAGCTAGCTGAAGTTATAAGAAAATTGGACTATGATTTGAAATTCCACCATCAATTACACGATACTACCCTATTGACACCATAAAATAATTTATTAGAAACAAGGCATCTATCTAAATGCCTTAAAACAACCTCCTACCCCACATTTTTGTTCTCCTATGTAGGTTGATGGAGATGGGCTTCACATTAATCAAACATACTAGCTTTATCTAATGAAGAAGAAATATTAGCTAGACAATCAACATTGGCTTCTCCCCCACTAGAAATACATTCATTTTGTTCATAGTAGAGATAAAATCACCACCCAAAAATCAACCTTCCACTCCTTACCACCTATAAACAAAATAAATCATGTCAAAAATACGACATTCCTTCATATAGAACATACACGTTCATGAAAATAATAGTGGTTAAATGATTTGAAGTCCAACTGATCCAAATGGATCCTAGAAAACCCTTTAAGTCTTCAAACACTTGAAACTATCGCATGAGAAGAACTTTTCAAAAAGTGGGATTATACTATTGGGAGGCAAAAACATGAAGAAATCAATGAAATAAGGCTTATCGGAGGCTTACAGCAACTTTGCATCAGAGCCGTCGGATCTGGCCTCCAGATCCAATCGGCCAATCGCAATTGGTGGTGGCAAGTGGGGGCTATCGGCGGAGACCACACAGAATATGCGATAGCGATCAACGTGGGTCAACGAGGACCGTTGATCAAGCGCACAGATCAACGACCCATGTTAACGCGTGATATCGCAATTGGCAAACACAGAGGAGCGATTACAATCTGCCCGGGATAAGTGCGATATGCGATTGAGATCAATCGCATCACAACATCACATTAGAACATTACAATGGAGCCGGGCCGCAATAGCCAGACCCGATCAAATTATAGACGATATTCTATATATTTTGAAGTCTGGAAAACATCAATTTCCTTTGTATTTCGCATTTCCACCAAATGAATGGATTACAAAGGAAATACGCCTGATGTGATATTACGGACCCGAAAGGGTTTATTAATGCTGTTGAATACTATTTCAAGTCTGATATGAGCAGGATTTCGTGTTTTAATGCATTTTTTAATATAAAAGGGAAATCACAAAATAGGCAGGATTTCGAGAGGACCAAAGGCGGTAAATGGTTTGGGTCGGGCTCCACTTGATCCCATACATTGGCTGCCACGTGTCCAGGCTGAGGAGAGAGAAAACCACCCTCATCGGGCAGTTAACCTCTGTACGAAAGAGCTGTCTGAAATGAACCAGAGCCATTGGATCTGGATCTCCCAGATCAACGGTGGAGATGCGATATTGCTACAAAGGCAGACCCGATAGGAGTTATAAGGAAAATTTATAATATTTCAAACTCGATGAATAGTGATTTGGCGGATTTTCCTGTGTTTTGCAGTGTTTCTCTGTGTAAATAGAAAACAACCAATTTTGGGATTCCAAAGGCCTGATGACCCATTCCGTTACAGAACAGGTGGCCACCATCCCTGAAAGCATTTATCAATGATTGCTAATGCTCAGAAAGGGATCTGAATGGACAGAGGTTGGGAAGCCAGAGAGCCTGAGAAGAGGAAACGAACAGACAACACAGATTGGCTTTAAAGCCATAGATTGACAGAAAACAGACAGGCAGTGCTGAGACAGAACAACAGAGATAGAGAGTCAGTGTACTCAGAAGAGACTTGGGGGATCCAAGTAAAGCCTTATTGTTTTGTATCTTTTATGTGAGGCTCAAATTGAGCTCACTGTTGTAAAACTCTATTTTGAAGACCAGGAGATGTAGCCCAGGAGTGTTGGGTGAACTCCTTATTAAACTTGTTGTGTTTATGTGTGTTGTCTATTATGTTTCTTTTACTCCTTCATTGCCTATGTATTTCGCAATCTTATCGATCCATTGCACAAAGTAACATAGGCATATCCATGCACATGAGTCTGTAATACCTTAATAATTGTCTTAGATCTCATTATCAGATCAAGTGGTATCAAAGCTTTAGGTTTGCTAAGGTTAGACAAACTTGTGCTGGATTTGTGAATGCTAACTAGGTCAAAGCTCAAATTAGGAGAAGGAGAATTGGTTGAGACTTACCCAGAAATAGGAAGAATCTATCCTAGGAGGAAAATGGCAGAAGAAATTCCCTTGGAATCAGACTCTTAGTTCATGGACAGTTTCATGACCATGAGAGCCATGGTAGAAGAGATGTATCGACAATTTAAGAAAGGTCGAAGTGAAGATTCTTCAACCTCCAAACAAGACAAAGGAACAGAGGAACCTCTTCTAGATGGCCATTCTGAAGGCAAAGGGAAAGGAAAAAAGCCTCCTCTGACAACACCTCCTTCCAGCGCTTTGATTAAATTAGATGTAAAATTTGATTTGCCAATATATGATGGAGAATTATATGTAGAAAAGCTAGATAACTGGATTAGATAGATTGATGTATATTTCAAGGCACAAAACATCGATTCAGAAAGGAGAAAGATTCAGCTAGCCAGCCTTCGCCTTGGAGGAATTGCCCTAGTGTGGTGGGAAGGCAGGACACAAGCTGATTTTAAGAAGCATGGTAAAATTATTTCTACCTGGAGTGAATTTGTTTCTTCCATTAAAAAATAATTCTATCCACTAGCTTATATGCAGCAAGTGATGATGAGTTGGCAAACTCTTCGCCAATTAAAGGGCCAAAGTGTACAAAGCTATACCCAGGAATTTAGAAAAATAGCTTTAATTCTAGGCATTTCTCTAGAATCACTTGAAACTTTGTTAAAGTATATAGGTGGTCTACATAGCTATTTGAGGCACACCATTCTCATGTTTAACCCTACTAGCATAGATGAGGTATCCGTTCAGGTTACACATCTAGAGGATAGAGGCAAGAATCTGAACCCAAAGATTGGGGGATCATCAAAACCCACTTCAAGAAAAAACAAGGAAAAGAGGAAGCAGAAATGGAAAGAGAGGAAGGCAAACGCTGTACAGAAAGTCAAACCTTCATGCACTCATTGAAAGAAGGATGGACATGATGATCAACATTGATGGTCTTTGCATCCAGAGTTGAAACCCAAGAAGTTCGATGGCAAGAAGAAGAAGACTGCTGCTGCTATTCAAAAAGATTTGGGGTCAGACTTAGGTGATGAAACAACAATCACAGTTGCAGGTATAAAAGGTAAAAATTCTGAAGCATCTACTAGTAATTCTGCACAAACTATTGATAATGAAGAAAATGAGAGGAAAATACATGAGCTTTTTCATATTAGAGCTATTTCCAAGCATCAAAAGATTGATACTTGATTTGATAGTGGTTCATAAGTAAACTTGATTTCTGAAGCACCCATCAAGTGATGGTCCCCCATCACCCCCACTTTCCAACATCCCTTAGATCTCTCCAAGAGGGATGTTCGAAGGTGGGGGTGATGGGGGACCATCACTTGATGGGGGACCATAACTTGATGGGGGACCATCCAATTGTAAAGAAATTGATACTACTAACCACACCTCACAATAAGCCATATCCATTAGGTTGGGTATGTGATAAAGCGAAGCTACAAGTGACTAGACAATGTAAACTTAGGTTTGCTTTTGGGTCAACATTTGTAGATGAGGTTGAGTTAGATATAGTTCCCTTGGATATTTGTGGTATTGTTTTATGAAGTCCTTACTTGTATGTGTAGAAATTTTGAATAATTTAACACATATTCAAAAGAGATTATCCTGATCATGTACTATTGCGGAATACATACACAATACATAAGCTCCTCTACGTTGATCATCAATATAGCAGCATCAATAACAATAAAACAGCAAGAGCATTCACACATTAACACAGTATGTAACCCAGGGAAAGCATCTCGCTAAAAACCCCAACTATCTGTATATTAATGATTGAGAACATGTAACATTACAAAGTACAATGCTTATCACAAGCAATCTAGTACCAGCTCCACCTGTTACACACAATACAGCTCAGATCTGATCTCCAAATCTATTCCACTGCTTGCCTGCCTCCACTGCTCAATACCTGCTCAATAACTGATGAGAATGGCTTACCAAACTCGTATTTCACCTCAAAATAATCACTCACACTTTGTTGGACGTGAGCAAAGGCTACAATACTGGGCAAATACGTGAGCAAACTCATTGGCATACTCAATCCGTTGATTGTGCAAGATCTGGTGCACAACTATAGTCACAACTGATAGCAATCTGATTCTCTACCACCTGTCCCTGTTGAACTGAACATGCACTGACATGCAACTGAGTTAACTGATGTGTTCATTAGTTGCATCATGAGTTAATAATTAGTTTAACAACTCATCATTAGTCTATTTGCAGTTAGACTAATTACAACTAGTTTAACTAAGTCAAACTGAACACAACTCCATCAACTCCACAATCAACTCCACCAAACTCAACTGATTGAGTTCTAACAGAAGTCATGCATGCAACAACTCAACTGACTCATAAGAAAAGCGTATTTCCTTCTGACAGCTGCATGTGCCACCTCTGTAGCTCAAACTGAAGTGCTCCAAGAGAATAAGATCAAGTTTATAGTCCAAATATTATTATGAGACAATAATATTTGACTTTTCTATTTTTGACAGCCAGTCTAAAAATAGACTCACACTTGATCACTCACACTTTGATCAAAAATAGAAGTCCATCTATTTTTCCCAACTTGACCAATCATCCATAAACAACAACCTGCAATCCATATACATGATCCATATGTCTAAAAATAGACATAGTCTAAAAATAGACTTGCGCCAAAAATAGCCTGTGGGCCCACTTAGTGAAGGCGACTCTTTTCACTAAGCTCCATCATCTTGTTGCAATCTCAACAGTATGATAGAAAAGCCATTTTCTATAGAGCTGAAAATAAGTATCAACTCACAAGAGATGGAATAGAATATATTGTAAGATCTCATCAACTCAAAAACAATTATACTCCCATAAACTCAGGGCAGATGAAAAGAATTGTAAATTCATGCAAGCAATTTTTACTAATGATTGTAAAGGAAAAGAAACCTGATAAAACCAATGTATTTGAGGGCTGTGATGCTAAACATAAAGCTGATTTAGAAAATGTTGTTTCAGAATATGATATCCTATTTCAAGAACCTAAAGGTCTGCCACCCAAAAGGGAAATTGTACATGATATTCATTTGCAGCAAGATGCTCCATTGCCTAACATCGAAATGTACAGGTTATCCGCTTTAGAGAATGCAGAGAACAAGAAGCAGGTACAGGAGCTACTCAAGAAAGGGTTCATAAGGCCAAGCACATCACCATGCGGATCTCCAATCGTGTTGGTGAGAAAGAAAGATGGTTCGTGGAGGATGTGCATTGATTACAGGGCACTGAATAAAATAACGATCAAGAATCGTTATCCTCTTCCTTGCATAGATGATCTATTAGATCAACTGAAAGAAGTTGTTTACTTTTCCAAGTTGGAGTTGTGTAGTGGCTACCATCAGGTCAGAGTTGCAGAACAAGATGCATGGAAGACTGCTTTCAAAACAAAGCAAGGGTTGTATGAATGGCTAGTTATGCCTTTTGGTTTAACTAATGCTCCTGCCACTTTCATGAGAGTTATGAATGATGTAATCCGACCTTTTATTGATGATTTTGTAATTGTATATTTAGATGACATTCTTGTTTTCAGTAAAACATGGGAAGAACATTTGAAGCATGTAAAGTAGACTCTAGATGTTTTGAAAAAAGAAAATCTCTATGTTAAATTATCAAAATGTGAATTTGGCAAAACATCTTTGAATTATTTGGGTCATATTGTAGGGGGTGGTGAATTGAAGATAGATCCCTCTAAGGTCGAAGTCATTGTGAACTGGCCTAAACCCAAATCTGCTACAAAAGTTAGAAGATTCCTAGGAGCAACACAATATTGGAGAAAGTTTATTGCTAACTTTTCCTTGATTGCGGCTCCCTTACATGTTTTAACAGGATTGAACAAGGTGTTTCAGTGGGGAGGCAAACAACAGAAAGCCTTCGACACCTTGAAAGAAAATATTAGTACAACACCAGTACTAGCATTGCCAGATCTTCAAAGATCATTTGAGATTGAAACAGATGCCAGTGACTATGCCATGGGAGCAATGTTGATGCAACATGGTAAACCCATATGTTATCATTCTGAGACATTTAATTCTGTAGTATTTTATTATCCCATATATGATAAAGAATTTTATGCATTAGTGTAGAGTGTGAAAAAGTGGAAACATTACCTATTGGGCAAAGAAACAGTTATACATACTGATCATCAACCACTTTAATATTTACACTCACAAACTAAATTGCAGCAATCAAGACACTATAGGTGGATGGGTTTTCTACAACAGTTTCATCTTGTCATCAGGTATAAAAAGGGCATACACAATAATGTTGCAGATATGTTGTCTAGACCAATCATAAATGCATCTACTATACTTAAGCATAACTCAGTATTGCATGAAAGCTACATTGAACAATATGCTCAAGATGTAGATTTTAAAGATCTATATGCAACTTTAAGTCATGGAAAACAAGTAGAAGAATTGGATTATCATGTTAAGGACCAACTCTTATATCATTTGGGAAAGTTATGCATTCCTAAAACTGAAAGAGTTAACATAATCCGAGAAGCACATACTTCTCTAATATCAAGTCATTTTGGGGTAAGTAAAACAGTTGCACAACTGCAAAGATTTTGTTATTGGCCAAGAATGCATGAAACAGTTTCTAGATATATTAAAGGGTGTACCATGTGTGCTAAAAGCAAGCCCAACAATAGAAAACTAGGCTTATACACTCCACTTCCAGTTCCTTCTCATCCTTGGTAAAGTGTTTCCATGGAATTTGTTGGGGGATTGCCTAAATCTAGAAAAGGTCATGATTACTTATATGTTATTGTGAAAAGGTTCATCAAAATGTGTATTTTAATACCTTGCAAAAAACAGATTACAGCTGGACAAACAACAAAGTTGTTCTTCCAGCATGTTTGGGTGCATTTTGGGTTACCCACTTCTATTGTCTCTGATCGAGATTCCCGATTTGTTGGGAAGTTTTGGTCAAGTCTATGGGAGTTAATGGACACCAGACTGAAGAAGATCACAACCTTTCATCCAAAAAAAGATGGCCAAATAGAGGTGGTCAACAGGACAGTGATCCAGTTGCTAAGAGGCTATTGCAGCAAGCATCCCAAACTTTGGTATGAACATTTATGTTATGTGTAACATGCTTACAACCGTGCTAAACATTCTTCTACGCAGAGATCTGCTTTTGAGACTTGTTTTGGTTTCACACCAAGGTATCCCTTGGATTTTGTCTTTAGTAAAGGCATAGCAGTTGATGGACACAGTGATGTGGACAAAGCAACCAAGTTCATTGAACAGATCCAAGAAATTCACTAGGTAGTGCAGGAACAGCTGGAAAAGAGCCATGCCAAATACAAGGCAAGGCATGATAAGCATCGAATTGAGCATAGCTTCCAAGTTGGTGATCAAGTCTGGATGTACATCAGCAAAGATAGAATGCAAGGTGAAGGAAAGAAGCTGAAGCCAATAAGGTATGGCCTTTCAAGTTAATGCAAAGAACTTAAGACTATTTGAACCTTCTTTAATTAAAGATCCCGAAGAGCAAAGTTAGTTTCCTTCTATTGATGATATGTTACCTGATATCTTAATGAGTTGCAGGAAGATACAGTTCTGGACAGGAAGGTGAGAACTACGTGGAGAGGGGATGTTGAGTACCTCAGAATCGGACTCAAAGGTTCAAAACCAAGCAGTGCAAGATGGATAGAGATTGGACAAATGAGGAAGTTGTATCCTCACTTGATTGATGCTTAAAAACCAACTCTTGGTGGTCCAAAATATTTTTCAGTGGGAAGGCGTGATCCAAATGGATCTTAGAAAAACCTCTAAGTCTTCAAACACTCGAAACTATCGCATGAGAAGAACTTTTCGAAAAGTAAAATTATGCTATCAGGAGGCAAAAACATGAAGAAATCAATGAAATAAATCTTATCATAGGCTTACAACAACTTTGCATCAGAGCCGTTGGATCTGGCCGATCATTGGTCCAGATCTGATCGGCCAATTGCAATTAGTGGTGGCAAGTGGAGGCTATCGGCGGAGACCACACGGAATATGTGATAGCAATCAGCGTGGGTCAACGATGAATGTCGATCAAGCAAGTAGATCGACAGCCCATGTTAATGTGCGATATCACAATTGGAAAACACAGAGGAGCGATTACAATTGGCCCGAGATAAGTGCGATATGTGATTGTGATCAACCACATCGAAACATTACAATGGAGTGGGGCCACAATAGCCATACCCGATAACATTATAGACGATATTCTATATATTTTGAATTCGAGAAACCGTCAATTTCCTTTGTATTTCAAATTTCTGTCAAATGAATGGATTACAAAGGAATACACCCAATGCGATATTACGGACCCGAAAGGGTTTATTAATGTTGTTGAATACTATTTCAAGTCCGATATGAGCAGGATTTTGTCTTTTGATGCATTTTTTTAATATAAAAGGGAAATCACAAAACAGGCAGGATTTCGGGAGGACCAAAGGCGGTAAATGGTTTGGGCCAGGCTCTGCTTGATCCCATACATTGGCTACCACGTGTCCAAGTTGAGGAGAGAGAAAACCACCCTTATCGGGTGGTTAACCTCCATACGAAAGAGCCGTTCGAAATGAACAAAGGTCGGGAAGCCAAAGTGCCCGAGAAGAGGAAATGAACAGACAACGCAAATTGGATTTAAAGCCATAGATTGATAGAAAATAGGCAGGCAGTATTGAGACAGAGCAACAGAGACAAAGAGTCAGTGAGGAGAGTCTTTGTACTTAGAAGAGACTTGGGGGATCCAAGTAAAGCCTTATTGTTTTGTATCTGTTGTGTGAGGCTCAAATTGAGCTCATTGTTGTAAAACTATGTTTTGAAGACATAATAGAGAGGTCACCACTGAAGGCTGGACCAGGAGATGTAGTCCAGGAGTGTTGGGTGAACTCCTTATTAAACTTGTTGTGTTTATGTGTGTTGTCTATTATGTTTCTTTTACTGCTTCATTGTCTATGTATTTCACAATCTTATCGATCCATTGCACAAAGTAACATAGGCATATCCATGCACATGAGTTTGTAATACCTTAATAATTGTCTTAGATCTCACTATCAGATCACCAACATAGAAGTTCATTTTAAGTGACATCGATCATTCCCCCCAACCTCCAAATCCAACCTGTAGGTTAGTGTTGATGGCGCTAGAAATCCATCAACCAAGGGGTCTCCCCAATGTGAATTCCCAATTGTTGGGTTGTGTTATATTCTTTCCACATAGTTAATAGGGGGTTTGAGGGGCACCCGTAACCCCACTTTATGGAGTCTGGGGCAGCGCCCCAGAAAATTTTGGTTTTGGACCCTATGTTAGGTTGGGCGGACCCACCTATGGTTTTGTGCATGATTTTCGAACATGTTTTTTTGGACGCGATGGTTTTTGGTCCATGGTATTGGATTCTTCGACATGTATAAATATGTATTATAACATTGAAAGGAACATAATGAAAAATCAAGCTGGTAGTCCCGGTTTTGGGATCCAGGGGAAAATATCTGTGTATATGTGTTTTATGTGTTCTGCTCTTGCATTATTTATTTTCTGTGTTTTAGAATTCGTATGCAGGTAATTTCTGTATGGGGTTAAAACCTACATTTGGTATCAAAGTAGATTTGGCTTCAAGGGGACGCCTTTGTTGCTAAGGGGTTTCGCTCGAGCCTATGGTAGACCCTATTCAGTGGGAGATCTGCGAGATTGATTCTGGTGGTGAAAGAAGATGGCGAGCAGTGGAAAGATAGAGATCGAGAAATTTAATGGTCAGAGTTTTGAGTTGTGGAAACTCAAGATGGAGGATCTGTTGGTGGATAAAGATCAGTGGATCGCGGTAGATTTGGGTACTAAACCAACGGGAGTGTCCGATGAAGAATGGAAGAAGTTGGATCAGAAGGCAAAGAGCACAATACGATTGTGTGTCTTAGATTCAGTATTGCTGAATGTATCAGGGGAAGCTACAACAAAGGCTTTATGGGACAAGTTAGGGACTTTGTACCAATCTAAGTCTCTGGTGAATAAACTGTTCCTGCAGAAAAAGATGTATAACCTGAGGATGAAAGATGGAGACTCGGTGACAGAGCATCTAAACGCATTTAATACTGTGGTAAGTCAGTTAGCATCTATTGATATTAAAATTTCAGATGAAGATAAGTGAATTATTTTGTTGTGTTCTCTACCAGATTCGTGGGATAGTGTGGTTATTGCAATAGGTAGCAATGCAACTGCCTTGCAGTTTGATGAAATAGTCTCAGCCTTGCTAACGGAGGAAATGAGATGGAAAAATATGGAGAGCCAAAATGGTGATGCCTTGTCTATACGATGACGGTCCTAGAACATAAACAAAAATAATTCATCGAGTGGGAGATCTAAATCTCCATTAAAACCTTGTAAAGGTGGTGTGCTGGAAATGCGGAAATGAAGGCCACTTCAAAAGGGACTGTAAATCTAAATCTCCTGACAAAGGAAAGGGATCTGATGAGGCTCCTTCTGCAGAGGCGAAAACCACCTCAGATGAAGGTGGGGATGTGTACTTGGCTTCTTCAAGTACACATGTAGATCATGAGGCATGGTTGATTGACTCAGGTGCATCCTTTCACTTCACTCCCCATAGAGAGTGGTTCTATGAGTATGAGGAATATGATGGTGATAATGTCTTCTTGGGGGATGACAGGAAGGCTAGAATCATTGGTCATGGAAAAGTAAACTTGAAGATGCAAGGTGGAATGGTTAGAACACTTCCGGGTGTTCTGCATATTCCTGCATTAGCGAAAAATCTGATTTCTGTTAGTAAGTTGGATGATGTAGGTGTAAAAACATTGTTCGAAAAGGATACTTGCAAGATGGTTCAGGGAGCACTGGTATTGATGTGGGGAGTTCAGATTGGAACTCTGTACAAGCTGCAAGGTAGCATTGTTGTTGATGGGTGCAACAGTTCCGTGGTTCCTGAAAGTGGAGCAGAAAATCTAGTGGTCTCTGGAGAAAAGACCATGCTGTGGCATCAAAGGCTTGGAAATATTGGAGAGAAGGACCTTCGAATACTTGATGGTAAAGGTATGGTAGAAGGTATGAGTAATAGCTCTCTGGATTTTGATTTCTATGAAAATTGTGTATACGGGAAGTAGAATCGGGTGAGTTTCCCCTCTGGTGGTAAGAGGGCGAAACATATATTAGATCTTGTGCACTGTGATGTGTTTGGACCTGTGAAGGTTCCATCACTGGGTAAGTATGTGTACTATGTATCATTTATAGATGACTTCTCAAGGAATACATGGATATATTTCCTTAAGAAGAAATATGAAGTCTTTGATAGGTTTAAAGAATCTAAGGCTCTAATGGAAAACCAGACAAAGAAGAAGATAAAGGTGTCGAGGACAGATAATGGTGGAGAGTTTTGCAGTAAGGAATTTGAAGAATTCTGCAAGAAGTGTGGTATAGCACGGCAGAAGACTAGTCCATATACACCTCAACAAAATGGACTTGCAGAAAGAATGAACAACACGTTGATGGAAAGGGCAAGAAGCATGCTCAGTGGTGCCGGGTTAGGACAGGAATTCTGGGCAAAGGCGGTGGATACTACATGTTACCTGGTCAACAGGTCACCTTCATCAGCGTTGGAGGATAAGACTCCACAAGAGGTATGGACTGGTAAGAAACCCTCTCTTTCACATTTGAGGGTATTTGGATGTGATGCATATGTACATGTTCCAAAGGAGAAAAGAACAAAGTTGGATAGTAAATCTTTATTGGGTATAAGGATGGTTTAAAGGGTTATAAGCTTTGGAACCCAGTAACAAGGAAGGTTATATACAACCAAGATGTGGTGTTTAGAGAGGTGAGAGATGTTATTAAACATGAAGTCCAACCAAAGGAACCTGAGAAGATAGAGTTTGAGCTAAAGGAGGAAGAATCAGACTCTACAACAGAGGAGGAATCAGAAGATGAAGAGCCACAAACTCCGGCTGTGAGAAGATCAGTTCGAGAAAGAAGGTAACCAGAAAGGTATAGTCCATCTGCTTTCTGTTCAAATTTTGCTTTGTCTGTTACTGATGATGATCCCAGAACTGTGAAGGAAGCAGTGGATTTAGAGGATGGAAAACTCTGGAAAGAGGCCGTGGTTGATGAAATGGCATCTTTGCACAAAAATGAGGCTTGGGATCTGGTGGAGTTGCCGGCTGGAAGGAAACCCATTGGCAGCAAATGGGTGTTCAAAAAGAAGACAAATGCAGAAGGAAAAGTTGAGAAATACAAAGCTCGGTTGGTAGCAAAAGGTTATTCCCAGGTGTCGGGAATTGATTTTGGTGATATTTTTTCTCCTGTTGCCAAGGTAACTTCTATTAGATTACTTTTATTTGTTGCTGCTACTTTTGATTTTGAGGTAGAACAGATGGATGTGAAGACAACATTTCTTCACGGGGATCTAGAATAGGAAATATACATGAAGCAACCTGAAGGCTTTGTGGTGAAGGGTAAGAAAGAACTGGTATGTAAGTTAAAGAAGTCTCTATATGGGTTAAAACAGTCACCAAGGATGTGGTATCAGAAATTTGATACATTTATATGGGGACTTGGCTTCACGAAAAGCAAAGCAGACCACTGTGTGTATTTCAAATTAATTGGTGACCGTGTTATTTATCTGGTCTTGTATGTGGATGATATTTTGTTGGTTGGAAATGACAAAGAAGTTATCCAGGATTTGAAGACCCAATTTTCCTCCAAATTCGACATGAAAGATCTTGGTGCTGCAAACTATATTTTGGGCATGGAAATTAAAAGAGATCAGGCAAAGAGGAAGCTCTGGTTAAACCAGAGGAAGTATGTTGAGACAATATTGCAGAGGTTTAATATGCAGGATAGTAAACCAGTGAAGGTTCCTATTCCTGTAGGTGTGAGGTTATCTGCTGAACAGTGTCCCAAGACACAAGAAGAGGAAGAGGACATGTCCCATGTTCCATATGCAAGTGCAGTTGGTAGCCTGATGTATGCAATGGTCTGTACTAGACCAAATATTGCACATGTAGTGGGAGTATTGAGCAGGTTTATGTAAAAAACACAGAAGGAGCACTGGATAGCAGTGAAGTGGGTTTTCAGGTATTTGCGTGGCCCTAGTGATGATGGTTTTTGCTACCAAGGAAGACCAGGATTGGATAGAGCGTTGGATATTCATGGCTTTGCTGATGCAGACTAGGCTGGAGATCTTGATCAGAGAAGATTTACAAGTGGGTATGTGTTTAACCTATTTGGAGGTGTAGTCAGTTGGATGAGTAAGAAACAATCTGTAGTGGCACTGTCAACTACAGAAGCAAAATACATGGCAGCCACTCATGCAAGCAAGGAAGCAGTTTGGTTGCAGAGATTGTGTTCAAGTATGGGGTTAGTACATGAAGCTATAAGGATAGATTGTGACAGCTAAAGTGCAATTTTCTTGGCAAAGAACTCCGCATATCATTCAAAGACAAAGCACATTGATTTTCAGTATCACTTTGTGAGGGATATGATAGAAGACGAAAATGTGTTTTTGGTAAAGGTGGAGACTTTGAAAAATACTGCAGATGCATTGACAAAATCTGTGAGCTCTAAGAAGTTCTCTTGGTGTAGAGAGACAATGGGAATTTCAGGGCTAGAAAAATGACTAAGCTCTCTTGTGGCCCCCTATGGAAAGAAAACAACAAGTGGGAGAATATTCGGTTGTGTTATATTCTTTCCACGTAGTTAATAGGGGGTTTGAGGGGCACCTGTAACCCCACTTTATGGGTTCCGGGGCAGCGCCCTGGAAAATTTTGGTTTTGGACCCTATGTTAGGTTGGGCGGACCCACCTATGGTTTTGTGCATGATTTTCGCACATGTTTTTTTGGACGCGATGGTTTTCGGTCCATGGTATTGGATGCTTCGGCATGTATAAATATGTATTATAACATTGAAAGGAACATAATGAAAAATCAAGCTGGTAGTCCCGGTTTTGGGATCCAGGGGAAAATATCTGTGTATATGTGTTTTATGTTTTCTGCTCTTGCATTATTTATTTTCTGTGTTTTAGAATTCGTATGCAGGTAATTTCTGTACGGGGTTAAAACCTACACCAATTAGACCTCACACTGTTTGGTGTAGGAGCCCCATCCAGAATATCAGTCTGGTTTCCATATATCTTAAATATATGACGTGGATCTAACTATCAGCCAGAGAGAGAGGGATGCAGTGGTGTCTTTGAAAATCAAGAAGTTATTGTAGAACAAAGTCTTTCAGATTAATCACATTGTTAGGATTTGGTCGACATTTCGAACTAACTAATGTGGTTCATCCTCAGGACAAGGTGAGAAATCCATTGATCAGAAGGAATAAATAGTAAGGATGCAGCATTTCCCAGAGTTAGCCGTTAAAAATTAGCTGTTGGTGGATTAGTTAGAAGGTAAAGAAAATAATTATTTAGGGACTAGAGGTAAGGAAAAATATTATATATTTAGTTAAAAAGAGTTGTGAAATAAAAATAGTAATTAAATATTATCTTGTTTATTATGGGTTGACCTATTCAGATTAGAAAACTAGCTGTTAGGAAAATATATTTAATCCAAAATGGTTCAAAAATTATTAATAAAAGTAATTTAATAATATTATCATGTTTAAATTATCTAATAGAGGGGCGCTTAAATCCATAAAAAAGGAATCTAAAATAAATTAAAACAAATCAGAGTTATATATATATATATATATATATATATATATATAAATAAAAGAATATAAAATAGAGTAGTTTTGAAAATAATAAAAACAAAAAAGGGGATAAAAAGAAATTAAATAAATAAATGAAATAAAATTTATAATGATAATTCACAAACAAACAAATAAAAATAGAAACTAAAGGAAAAAATTGATTTAAAAAAAATAAAAAAATTGAAATTAAAATAAAAAAAAAAAAATAGGGGGACTAGGCATAAATAGAAGAAAATAAACCAAAATGAAAAGAAGAGGAGAGAGGATAAGAAGAATGATGAGTTATGATGAGAGAACTAGAATCCAACTCTTACTCAATTTCCAACCATCATCCCTATTAAGATTTCTGGCATGCCTTTTGATCTCAATCACCTCCCTAAGCTTCCTATGGTGGAAATGACCTATTTTAGAGATAACTTTGGATTCTTCAATGCAGACATGGTGCTTCGATTTCTTTGCATTCTAAGCTAAGGCTGATGAGCAGGACCGATTGTGTTTGATGCTTGTTCCATGCTCATTGATCCTCTGTTTAATAGATCTGTTTGTTTTTCCAATGTAGGGGATACCACAGGAGAAGGGAACAAGCACAGGGGTTCCACAGGGGGAGCAATACTATACCACGTGGGTTCATATTGAGGAAAAAATGGCATAATATATTGGGGGATATATAGGGGTAAAGGGTTTTTATATTGGAAGGAATAAAAAATGGAGTTCAAAGTTAATGAAAAAAATATAAAAGGGTATAAAAAATGTTAATGAAAAAATTGATACCTACAATATATAGTGGAAGGGTTTTTTAAATTGGGGAGGTGTATTGGGCTCTTATTGGTAGGGGGTTAAATAATGTGATTTTTAGGGGTATTTTCCAATATGTAGTCAAATTAAGGATATTGTTTAATATGTCGCTAATGCACGTGATAGGACAAAGGTTCATTGAGTGAAGCCCTCGTGGGAACAAGATAGACCCCTTTTGAGTCCTTAGGGTCAATAGGGTATTTAACAGATAAAAGAGCATTTTTAATGGTATTGAGAGGCTTGAATGAAGAAGAACATTCATCATCTTGAGGATATGGGCAATCTTATCTGTGGTTCCTTGGATATAAGAAAGATGAACCTTAGAGATGGGATCATTATGAGCAGATTTAACACTAGGCACCTTGCATGCCTTGTGAAAGGCCTTGAGGCTTTGAGATCTGCTATACCCATTATTTCTGAAAACTTCAAGGAGATGGGATTTCTCCTGTTCAAGGTGGCTATCATCATAGATTCTTAGATCAAGGGTAGCAAGAGTGTTGAGAACTCTAAATTTCTGAGCCAGGAAATGATGAGAACTTGCATGGAGATACTGTTCCGTGTGAGTGTTTTTTTTGAAAGACCTGGTGACAAATGGAACCATCATCCATCCTTGAGAGGAGAATGTTGAGAAAGGGAAGGCGACCATCCACCTCAACTTCCATCGTGAACTTGATGGAGTCAGATAGAGAATTAAGGTGGTTGAGAAATAGGTTGAGTTTATCCCGACCATGAGGCCAGATGACATAGGTATCATCAACAAACCTCTTCCATTTTTTAGGATGAATTTGAGCAGTGGCTAAGGCCTTGGTCTCAAAATCTTTCATGAACAAGTTAGCAACGATAGGGGAAAGAGGGGAGCCCATCGCCACACTGCAAGTTTCTCATAAAACTCACCTTGGAAACTGAAGAAAGTCAAGGTGAGGCAGAGGCTAACTAACTTGGCAGTGTCTTTGTCAGTGATGCGATTTATGACATCAATGGCTTCTTGGATGGGGATTTTGGTGTATAAGGAAACAACATCAAAACTAACCAGTAAATCACCCAGTTCCAATTTGATATCTCTCCATTCTTGAATAAAGGAAGCAGAGTCTTTAACAAAAGAATCAGTGCACCCAACAAGAGGTTTGAGCTTCTGAGCTAAGAATTTAGCAAGAAGATATGTAGGACTGCCTATTGTGTTGACAATAGGTCACAACGGGGCCCCAGATTTATGAGTCTTTGGCAGGCCATAGATTCTAGGGGTAAGGGGATTGCTCTCAATGAGCTTTCAGGAAAGAGGATTAAGAGAAGGATCTAACTTAATAGCGGAGGCAACCTCCTTAGAGACAAACTTAATAGGATTCTTCTTAAGCTTGATGTAACTTCCACTATTAGATAGATGATCTAACATTTTGTGGACATAATCAGACTTGTCAAGAATGAGAACTGCTCCACCTTTGTTCGCTTTTAGAACAACAATGTCAGGGTTGCCTCTTAGGGATTTAAGGGAAAAAAACTCAACTTTGCTGAGGTTTTTCTTAGGAAGTTTAGCCTTCCTAAGAACAACGGCACAATATTTCCTAATAGATTCCTTAACATTATCTAGAAGGTCCTTAATACCATACTCAATGCTACAGATAATGTCATCAGTAGGAATCTTATTCGGGGCAAGGGAAAAATTGAGACTTTTATTAAGAAGACTGAAGACAGAGGAATCAAAGTTCCTGCTGGAAAGATTAATAACATTCTTAAAGCCCACAAGAGATTTATTATTATTATTATTATTATTATCATCATCATCATCATCATCGTAATTATTATTATTATTATTATTATTCATATTATAAGTTTTGACGTTGTTTCCTTATACACCAAAATCCCCATCCAAGAAGCCATTGATATCATAAATCACATCACTGACAAAGACACTGCCAAGTTAGTTGGCCTCTGCCTCACCTTGACTTTCTTTAGTTTCCAAGGTGAGTTTTATGAGAAAACTTGCGGTGTGGTGATGGGCTCCCCTATTTCCCCTATCGTCACTAACTTGTTCATGGAATATTTTAAGACCAGGCCTTAGCCACTGCTCAAATTCATCCGAAAGATGGAAGAGTTTTGTTGATGATACCTGTGTCCTCTGGCCTCATGGTCGAGAGAAACTCGACCTGTTTCTCAACCACCTTAATTCTCTATCTGACTCCATCAAGTTAACGATGGAAGTTGAGGTGGATGGTCACCTTCCCTTTCTCGACATTCTCCTCTCGAGGATGGATGATGGTTCCATTTGTCACTAGGTCTTTCAGAAAAAGACTCACACAGAACAATATCTCCGTGTCAGTTCTCATCATTTCCCGGCTCAAAAATTCGGGGTTCTCAACTTTCTTACTACCCGTGCTCTAAGAATCTCTGATGATAGCCACCTCGAATAGGAGAAATCCCATCTCCTTGAAGTTTTCAAAATAATGGGTATAGCAGATCTCAAAGCCTCAAGGCCTTTCACATGGCATGCAAAGCGCTTAATGTTAAATCTACTCGTAACTTTCCCATCTCTAATGTTCATCTTCCTTATATCCAAGGAACCACAGATAGGATTGCCCATATCCTCAAGAAGATGAATGTTTATTCTTCATTCAAGCCTCTCAATACCATTAAAAATTCTCTTAGATTTGTTAAAGACCCTATTGACCCTAAGGACTCAAAAGGGGTCTATCTTGTTACCTGCTCACAATCGCTCTCGCTCATCAGCCTTAGCTGATCATGCAAAGAAATCAAAGCACCATGTCTTCATTGAAGAATCGAAAGTTATCGCTAAAATAGATCATTTCCACCACAGGAAGCTTAGGGAGGTGATTGAGATCGAAAGGCACGCCAGAAATCTTAATAGGGATGATGGTTGGAAATTGAGTAAGAGTTGGATTCCAGCTCTCTCATCATAACTCATCATTCTTCTTATCCTCTCTCCTCTTCTTTTCTTTTTGGTTTATTTTCTTATGTTTCTGCGTGGTCACCCTATTTTTTTTCTTTAATTAAAATTTTAATTTTTTTTAAATCAAAATTTGCCTTTATTTTCTATTTTTATTTATTTGTTTATGAATTATTACTATAATTTTTATTTGATCCCCTATTTTGTGTTTATTATTTTCAAAACTGCTCTATTTTATATTCTTATATATATATATATATATATATATATATATATATACTTTTACTTGTATATTTTTTTTTTACTCTGATTTGTTTTAATTTATTTTAGATTCCTTTTTATGGATTTAAGCACCCCTTTATTAGATAATTTAAACATGATAATATTATTAAATTAATTTTATTAATAATTTTTGAACCATTTTGGATTACATATATTTTCCTAACAACTAGTTTTCTAATATGAATAGATCAACCCATAACAGACAAGATAATATTTAATTACTATTTTTATTTAACAACTATTTTTAACTAAATATAGAATATGTTTCCTTACCTCTAGTCCCTAAATAATTATTTTCTTTACCTTTTAACTAATCCACCAACAGCTAATTTTTAACGGCTAACTCTGGGCAATGCTACATCCTTACTATTTATTCCTTCTAATCAATGGATTTCTCACCTTTTCCTAAGGATGAACCAAATTAGTTGGTTCGAAACGTCGACCAAATCCTAACAATGTGATTAATCCGATATACTTTCTTCTACATTATGGATCACAAAAGTCTTAGATCTAACGAGAAGGTATTCTTGGTGAGTGTTCAGTTGTAAATGTGTCGAGGCTCTTCTGCTGCGGAGAGGGGAGAAGTTGAGCCTCTAAGATAGAGGTAGTAGTACCACCAAATAAGAGACACACATGAACCATAAGGACCTGTCTAAAATCCAACAGAATAGTCCACAGAGGATGCGACGGTCATTACAACCAATAATTGAAGAAAGACCTGTCTAATATCTTACAGAATAGTCCACAATGATGGGACAAAAATAAAAACCATTACAACACATTCTCAATAAGATAAGTGCTAAAATAACAAAAATAGTTCAACTATCTTAGCACATGTGAAAGCAAACATCCACAGAATAGCCTTACAAACATTCATAATCCATTCATGAAGAACGTGCTTGCCTTGACGGAGTTCATTATTAAGTAAAAGTTCCAAGACACATGTTTATAATGTACATCGCTAGCTCCAGTAGTGGAGCATTGGAGCCACTCGCTCCTCAAAGAACTAGCTTATCTCTCTAATTACTTGTGGGAGGAGCCGAGGTGAAAAGTCCATTGCTCATACAATGAGGGAGTATATATAAACAAGGGTGGCTCTTTGACTACCCTCATGAATTTTTGAATTCCTATGAATTTTCAACTTACATGACTCTTTACATTCCATGTTTTTCCCTTGGACTTCCACTTTACAATACATTTTGAATACAATACACATGATCCACAATAGTGATGTGGCATATGACCACTCATGACATCACATGACATGACACTGCTGACATGGATTGATTGATGATGTGGCAATGTCAAGTCACTATTGCTGCTAAGAGCTAAATATCTTCTTGAAGATGCTTTCTATTTACCTCTGCATGGTTTGGTGATGCAAAATCTTCAATGATCTCCAGTCTTGGATAATGGTTGCAAACTAGTGTCCCTTCGCTTTCTTTTGATCGATCAACTCGTAAGTTCAACTACAAGAGAGTATTTAAGCATTATTCCCTCTTTCTTCTCCTTCTCCATGATCTTGTCATGACATGATAGGGTAACTATTCCTTCAATTCACTCCTGATGACGTGACATCAATCTGAAATCCCCCTAGTCTAAGATGATGCATTCTGATCCACCAATTGAGCCCAAAACAAGTGAAAAGATGGGAAGAGGGACTCAGTGACAATGCACAATGTGAAATTCCAGCAAGCAAGGGAAATGATTGAGCTATGATATTGTGCAATGTGCAACTCAGGTAGGTTTGAAGGCCATGGTTGCGCATTTTCCAGAGGCAGTGGGGCAAGCTGAGGGAGTGGACACTATGAGAGATAACTACGAACTTATGGGAGTCAAGGGAGGTTGGGATACTGTGAAATTACATAATTTAAGGACTCATGGGATGGTATTGATGCTTGAGGATGCAAATTTCATAGTTTAAGCCAAGTTGGGGGCATGAATGCGCAATTCTAGAGGCCTAAGTTGGTGCTTGGCCACAGTAACTGCGCAGTGAAGTAGTCCTGGGAGGCAGGAAATGCGTATTGCACAGTGCCAAGAAGCAAGGTCATAGATAGAGGGATGAGACTATGTAGAGCGCAACTTACGAGGGGCCTAGTGAATCTAGGTTTCTCAATCGGGAAGTTTTTCTGAAAATGGCTAAGTGTGGGACCAGTGAGATAGGTATGAATAGTGATCAACTTTGATTGTGATCACACACTTAGAATAATTTGATGAAACTACAACATATATCATCCAGACACATGAACAAATCATTTCCCTTCGTGTGATAGTTTTATGACCAGTGCGACACATAAGATAGACTTTGGAATGACCATGACGACACTTATACGATAGTGCTCAGAAGTTTGTGCATGAGTGCGAAAAATGTTTACATAGTTAGGGAAACCTTTATGAAAAAAGGTGAGCCTTTGAAAGCATAAGAATAGGCTTCTAAACATTACACGACATCCAAACATGCCAAAAGATAACAGTTTAGCCAACATGCAAAAGGGAACAAAACACTTTGAGGAAGCTCATGAAATAAGCTTCGGTGTTTGCGATAACAATGTACAAGACCAAGGAAGGCTCTGAAATTGAGTGTAAGCCAAAATGTTGGGGAGTGTTGCAGTAGCTACAACACTTGTGACACACTGGTTGAACTCCAGATTCTCTATCTCAGTTAACTTCTTCTGTGCAGGGCCTCGGTTCTTCAAGGAGTATTGATTGATCGTATAGATTACTTTGGTCTTCCCACTTACCCCACGAAAAGACACGGTCCCTTTTATACCTTATCGGTTAAAAACAACATAAGATTCATAAATATTATAATGTTTCAAGTTGGGAAGGGTTGTGTAGATCGCGAGCTTAAAATTTTGAGAGTATAGTTTTTCATTTCTAGTGTTACTTTCTAGAAGGCCTGGATAGTGCTCCGACGGAGTCACGCAGGATACAAACATTGCTCCGCTACCATCAAGCCTGGACAGTACCCTAGCATAGTTTCTTGCTTCACCTCTCTGCATAAGAAGCCTTTCTCTTCTTTTACCTTTATTTCTTTATTTAAATAGAACTGTGCATCAACACTTATTTATTTTGGGGTGGAAGAGGGATCTCGACTTATTGAGAGCAGAAGAGGTTGTTCCTTTAGAGAAGCATATAGAGACCTCTGATTTAGGTTTTCTCTTTTAGATTTTTCCCCTTCTCCACTTCTACTGGTTGGATAAGCATGAAGACATCGAAACATAAAGACCAAGTGTAGGCATGAGGTTTCCGACATAGACACAGGTTCATGGTTGGACTGGACGGATCGTATTTTTTTTTTCAAAACTTCATTGGCCAAAATATATAACCAACACAAGAAAGATAGACTGGAGGTTATCCAAATGTTGAAGTGTCATAAGACTCTTTAGATTTCAACCATACACATGTTAAGAAGCCAAAACAAGTCCAAGCACAACACTTATTCACATGATGAAAATGAAAGGAAAGACAACACACAATAAGGAAACAAAACTAGAAGACAAGAAAAAGAAGCTAAACCAAGCATAATGCAATGAGAAAAGTAATAAAGAGACAAGAGAGACTAAAGATGTTATGAAACCAGCTCATAAAAAATAGTTCTTCTGCTTGGATAGATACTCATGAAATTGATCGATTTCGTAGCTGTCTGGTTCTTGTTTCTATGACTGCTCCAGAATCCAATATGATTTTTCCTCCCTCTTCAATTTCTGGCAATATTGTTTGAATTGGGATCTTTTGCAAATTTTAAATAAGTGGGCATACTTTTTCATCCTTCTTCCATTCATCCATTGCTTCGTTTATCCAATCTAGTTGGATAATAGAAATAGCACAAAACAATGCTTCCACATCCTCATCCTTTCTTGAGAGTACATCTGCAACAAAATTTTGCTTCCATTTTCTATAGATGATGTCAAAGTCATAACCCAACATATTTGTGACACATTTTTTATGTTCTTCTAAAGATAATAGTTGTTCTAAAAAGTATTTACGACTATCATGATCCATTTTTACCTTGAAGTGTCTTCTCATTCGGTAAGGTCTCCATTTCTTAAGTGCATGTAGTATTGCCAACATTTCCTTCTCATAAATAGCTTACTTGATATGTAGCAGTAAAAATACCCAATCACCTACATAAAAACATTTCTCACTACAATGTTGATCTACATTTTGTTTCATTCGATTTTGCACCAAAGTGGCGTTATCCTTTAAAAGTTGGAGAACTTGTTGTTGATGCTCGATGTGATCTTTCACTGCTTAAACCTTTTTCTTCTTGATATTTCCTTCTATATTTAGAGTTTGAGGAGTGGTAATTTCTTCCAATCCTTTACAAGATATAGTCGGATTCATTTCTTGATGCTCGATGCGATCTTTCACTTCTTGAACATTTTTCTTCTTGATATGTCCTTCTATCTTGATAGTTTGAGGAGTGGTAATTCCGACTAATGAATTACAAGATATGGTTGGATTCATTTCTTATGTCTCGATGTGATCTTTCACTTCTTGCACCTTTTCTTCTTGATATGTCCTTCTATCTTGAGAGTTTGAGGAGTGGTAATTCCTGCCAATTCTTTACAAGATATCATTTGATTCATTTCTTCTTTCTCTGGGGTTGGGTCCTAGTGTATATCCTCTTCTTTTGATGTTTCTTGATCCTTTTCTTCCTCCTCTTCATACTCTATGTAAAATAATTTCTTCTTAGCACACTTATGACCTTTAGTGCATTTGCTATCCCAATTGTAACAAAGCCCTTTTTCTCTTTTTTCTTCCAATTTTTGTGGTGTAACCCTTGTAGGTTGTGGAAGGATAGGAGAAACAACACTTCCATCTTTATAGTTGTGAGGGGTAGAATTCCTTGTTGCCATAATTTTACTTTCCACTATGTAACAAAGCCCTTTTACTCTTTCCAATTATTGTGGTGTTGCTCTAAAGAAGGTGTTTCTCTTTGTATCCTCATAATGTGCTATCATTTCCTCTGTGAAAATTGACCATGTAACAAGTTGTTTATGAGAACAAAGCCCTTTATACCATAAAAATTGATCTAGTTCTAAATATGAATATGCAATACATACCTTTTGTAACAGTGGTACACCATGTAGATCAAAATATTGCTCCATCTAAAGTATCCAATTTACCGGATCCTTGCCATCAAACTTCCTCATATCGCCTTTTCTTGATTTTAGGAGCTTGATATTGAAATGACTATAACTCTGTAATTTCCACTCTTCCAGTTTTGAAATTATGACCTGAAGTAGCCCTCTATGTCCTCTTTCCAATGCCACCAGTCTGATCGAATTTAGATTCTCCAAGAAAGAGTTATGCACAATCTCCCAAGATGACCTGATTATATACCTTTTAAGAAGAGTGAAATTGTAGGAAGTGCCACGTGTCACTGTTTCAACCTTAGGATCTGAAAAATATATACAGGAAACTAAAATCCATCCTCTTTTTGTAACTTCTTACGAAATTTCAATCTGATGCTCAAAACAAAAGTTATGACGATTTTCCCAAGGTCACCTGTTTGGAATGTAATTCATGAGTCTGCAAAAAGACCAACTTCCTCAGATCATATCTCCACAAATATAGAGCGAAAAGCTCTAAAATTCGGACCTGAGGTTTAGCGTGATTTCATCTCAAATGGTTTTTTTTTTTTCACTTCTGAAACATCGCAGAAAAGAAGTGATAGCGAAAATTTCACGATGACCTATTTGGAGCAGCGAAACCCTAGAATCCAAAGCTCTGATACCAAATGTTATGAAACCAACTCACAAAAAGATAGAAAAGATAGATCAATGCCTTTGAATTCAGCCTCTTCGAGGGGGAAACCTCCTTTACATTACATAAATGAAAAATTCTTGGATGATACAAATGAAAAGACCTCCTTTCTATATATAGGAGTCTAAGGGGTCATAATATAATCAGAGCCGACATAACAATAATAATGTAAGGGCATAATAATAACAATAGTGGGCTTCTATGGGGCACAATAGTAACAATATGGGCACTACATGGGTACATCAATATAATAAGGGGGTTGTACTAATAATAATAAGGGGTTACACTAGTAGTATAGGAGCCTAACAAAACAGAACAACACAAGATGAATGAAATATAAGGAAAACTAGGATGTAGCTAATCCTACTCCTAACCTAACAACTAGAAGTTTGGGGTCACGTATAATGAAATTTCCAATGTCGCCATTGTAATCATTCCTAACTCATAATCACAAATATGTGATCGATTAAAATAGATATAAAGCAATGTGCAAGAGAAAATATGGGAGCTTGAATAATTTGCACAACAATTTGAAGGTCTCACCTGTGGGCAGAAAGATGTGTCACAACCACTACTTTCATCCAATTCACACTCTTACCTCTCTAATGGAAAGCATAATCACAGAAACCTCAAAGAATTCTTGCGAATCCACCTTCTTCTACCTCACCCTTCTTGACAAGCATGAGAAAAGGATAAAACATGTTAATTGCAATGGAGCTTGCCGAGTAAGATTGCTCCAACAATTCAACAATTGGATCATAAAATTCATGATGATCCTCTTGAAAACCCCAAAATATTTGAAAAGATGGATTTTCAATTAAATATATGGGATTATAACAAAATCTTGTGAGGGAAAATAGCTATGATTATATTCAGTAGTCATGTCAATACAATTAGGACCTTACATAACCATCAGTGGAGATTGAAGTGCCTCAACCGTTTGACAAAAATCCGAATAGTGAGATGCTAAAAGATCAAGACCGAAGGATGTAAAACAACTGCCATTTGATATATTGGTGGGAAAATGATAACATGAACGACAATCATTAAAGGCAGAAATAATGATAAGATTATCTGATTAAAGCATCAAATTCCCTGTTTGTAATAAATGAAGATAAACCAACTTGAATAGTTATGTGAATTCTCTGAACAATCGAACCAAGTTCCTTACAAGCCAAATGTGACACACTATTTTCCTTTAATTTGTGACAAACTGTGTAAGCAGCATAATCATGAAAATAATTTAAAAGGGTGTCAACACAACAAATACATGAGACCAGTCAGGACATGGTGAATGAAGAAGAACTTGATTTGTGTGATAAACCATGAATTCATTATTACTGAAGAGGATTTTAGGTGTAATGAAGGGGGAGATTTGCAAGATAAAGTTCACAAGAAAAATCGAGAGCTTACTATTAAGGGATGACTATGACAAGCATGATTCCTTCGGCCAAAAATAATCTTTGAAATGATCAACTTCACAATTCCATGACTCTATGAGAGATACACATTCCAAACCCGAGTTTGATGTGAGGGATTTTCATGTAGATGAATAAAATGAAAAAGATTGTTGAATCCGGTCAGAAGTAAAATCTTGAAAATTTGAAAGATCGTACCTGAAATACCAAGCATTTTTCAAAATGAAATTTACATTGAGTGAAACCATGCAGAGAGAAGGGATGTGTAGGAGAAACCAAATTTGGCTTAGGTCGGGGGGCTTACCAGAGTTGCGAGATCCTAACATAACCATCAATGGAAGTTGAAGTGCCTCGACTCCCTGACAGGTCCCGGAACTTTCCATAATTATAAAATCTCATTTTGAAGTTTGTACCAGATCATGCATGGTGTGAGGATACCTTCTACCACTACTTTCAATAAGACCACTGCTCACTAGATGGTAGCCATATTTGTCACTGGTTTGACTAGATTCTTCAACTTCAACAACGAGATTACTCAAGTCAAAAGGTTCTTCTGATCACAAATTCAAAGATAAATAAATCAAGGAATTTTCATGAGCAAGCTGATTTGAAGAGTTGTCTTCATACAAGTGAAGAGATGATGAGGGTTGGGAAGAGTACTCAAAGATTTTATTGTTTTCATTAGCATCATGGATAATCTCACCAAATTTTGCCAATTGAGAGGTTAACTCATCAGATGATGGACTTGAAGAACATGGAGTACCCCTGTCACAAGTAGATTGTATTCTAAATAGGAGAAAATGGCACAGAGTAGTAGCCCTCGTAGTATCCCTTCATAGTAGTAATCCCATATAGCATTGTATTTTTATTTATCCATTAGAAGTTATGTGTATGTCTTGTGTTATATTATTTGGAATTATTTTGTGAAATGGTGCCCTCGTATCACTTAAGGGATCTCTCCAGTAGTAAACTATGATAGGGAATCCCAAATGAATCTACAAATATAAATCCACATGATGATGTTGACAACATAAGCTCAATAATCTAAAATGTAACTAGAAAGGTTCCATTCTTAGTTTCTTCCAATATATAATTGGTAACCTTTTCTCTGCTTGGCTATGGTTGTACATTTGTATCATGTATGACATATTTAATATTTTTGCATGAGCCTCTAGACCACTGTTGTCAAGGATGGGAGTCTCGACATAGCATGGTAAACAAAAGTCATTCTGATGTTATAAGGCATCAATTCAAGCGATTTCACACCATTTTTAGTTGCAGTATAAACAAAAAACCCATATTGAGTGTACAAACTATCCAAAGTACTATCGAGAACAACAAACATGGGTTGTTGAGCATGGCCTTGGTTTATGCAATGCTTCATCAAGTGATGAGAAACATGTAGAGATTTGTTTTAATTATGGCATGCAAATATTTAATGGGAACTTTATCTATGTATCTGACTCTGTCCCAACCAGAATTGCAAACAACCAGATCAATAAACCTCCATTAAAATGATTGTTCAAGTGTATCTGAAAGAGTTTCATAGTCACGCACATCAATGGCTCTTGCCATTATTAACCATCCTTTGACTTGTACATCAATGACATACAAAACAATAGCTGTTACTTTATACTTGCACAATACATGTCTAATCTCTTAGCAAGAATTTATATCATGTTGAACCTGTTTGTATCCATTTGATCATATTCAATTTTTATGTTGTTGTATATACATTATATAGGCTTGAACAATTTTCTGCTAGGTGAATGTTCGATGCTCAGTTTGTCTTCTTAGATGTTGCCCCCATCTTCTAGCATAACATTGAGGCTATAGTAAATTTTCATCTTCATATTTCAATTCATCATCTTCCGTCATACTTAGCTTCAATAGACACAAATTCTTTATTTAACCAATAAAAATTTCTACTCTAATGATTCATTTGATGATAGATACGTTGGAGATTTGAGTGTTATTTGAAGGTGAACATGTAATATCTCATATTTGTTTTCTCTCTAATGATAGGATGCTCTCCCCCTTAGAGACTTCACATTTCATAATTTTCTCTCTACCATTGATTAGCTTCTTCATTGATTATTTGAATATTTTTGTGGAGGGTATCTTGAGATTGTTTAGTGTTTGGAAATACCACAATAGCTTATGAGTCGACATTTCGAGTCTATAACAAGACTCATCATCAAGACAAATGCCTACAGAGAAGGGCGTGAAACGCATGAAATTAATATAGAATGGACGAATATTAAATATGAAAAGGATCGACCAAATACTAAATTTATTTAAGGAAAATTAATAAAATATCATAATTTTATATTAGATTCATTAATAGGGTAAATTATTATAATTGATAATTAATACGAATAAAATGAATAATTATAATTATAATTATTGTTATTATATTAATTATTATTATTAGTATTAATTACTTAATTAATACTAATAATAAATTTAATTAATAATAATAACAATAATAATAAATATTATTAACCTTATTATCATTTATTTATTTAGGAGAAATTTAATAAGTTATAAATTTATATTAGTTTATTAACATTAATTAATATTTTTGATAGTTAATAATTATAATTATAATTATAATAATTGTTATAATTATCCTTGTGAGCTAATAAGTATTATTATAAATCCATTTAGTAATAATAATTATTAATAAAGTTAATAATAATAATTTTTAATTAGAATTAAATATTAATTTGATAATTATTAAAAGGGGATAGGGATACTATTATGTTATATTATTAGAGAAGGCCAAAAGGATAAGATTGATAATATTAGGAGGGAATAAGGAGAAAGGTTGTAGAGAGAAGATTAAGAGGGAAAATTGATGAGGAGAGGGACAAAGGAAAGGTCAATTAAGTTCAGAAGTGCAGGAGGGGGTAAGGGCGAGAGGTACTAGTCAAGGTTGTGAGACTTGAGTGAGTAAGGGGATCCAAATTCTACTAACATCCATACCTATTTCTCTAATAAGGTTGTGAGGATGCTTTATAATTTCCAGGGCTTCATGGATCTTACGCTTATACTAATGTTTTTCTTTGGTGATAATTTTTGCGTCTTCAAGGAAAACCTAGTGGCAAGATTTTGTTGAGTGTTCTGTAAGTGTAGAATATCTAGATCTACCATTTCCAATGTTAGTGCCATGTTATTTGAGTCTAATCTTGAAGGATCTTCCCATTTCACCAATATAACATTCTCCACATGAACACAAGACCTTATAAACCCCTTTATGATGGAGGTGATGAACACTGTCTTTTACAGATCTCATCTTTTGTCTGATGGTTGTTAGAGGTATCAATATTTTTCTTTCTTAGAAACCTAGACAAGTTATCAGTTTTATAAGGCTCAAATCTTGTCAAACAGGGTCTTTTTTCATTTCCAATTTTAGCTTTTTTCATGGTTTTTATGACATCCTTATTTTTATATCCAATACTAGCAAATATCTTTAAATATTTTATCTCCTCTTCTACAGGCTCAGTGTCTGGAATCGTTAATGCTCCAGTGAAGAGGGTTTTAAGCACCCCCATCTTTTGTGTTGGGTGATGATGCTACTCAGCATGAAGGTAGTTATCCGTGTGTGATTTCTTCTTGACCACCTTGTGTCCTAATGATCAATAATCATTTTTAAGGATGAGAATGTCAAGGACTGGGATGAAATTGTTTTCTTCAACCTCCATAATGAAATGGATTTACTTAGATAAGTTGTTAAGGTGATCTAGAAATTTGCTAAACTCTTCATCTCCATGTGGCCAATTCACATTGTTGTCATCAAAAAACCTAATCCAGTATTTTGGTTTCAGAGGGTAGGATTCTAGGGCTTTCTTTTCAAAATTTTCCATTAAAAGATTGGTTATTATAGGGGATAATGGGGACCCCATAGCCACACTAGATGTTTTGTCAAATAATTCACCTTTGAAGGTAAAGAAGGTGGAATGAATACACATCTTCGCAAGCTTCGCAGTCCGAGGGTCTGTGACCTCTTTTATCACATGGATACCCTCATTTAAAGGTATCTTTGTGAAGAGTTGTACAACATCAAAACTTAAAATCTTATCCGTGTGATCCAACTTCTCCTTATTTATGAACTCTACATAATGATTAGAGTCTTTAATTTATGAGCTAGCTTTTCCAACCAGAAAAGCTAAGGTGCTTGCAACATACTTTTCTAATTCGTATGTGGGAGCCCCTTGCTTCCTTGAGCAACTCCTCTAAGGCCAAGTTGATTTCAATTTTTCTTTTAAGTCACATTTTCATACTTTTTCTTCTTTTTCCACACTTTAGTGGCCAACCTTCTCTTGCCTTCATTTCCTTTTGATTCAAAGTTCGATATGCTTTGATTAGATTTCATAATGTTTGTAGAGTTCTTTAGGGTATTTGGCAGGTTGCAGCCTTTGGATTTGTGGCCAAGATTGTTACATTTATAACAATTTGTATAATAAAGAAATGGAAGAAATAGTGTGTGATTTCTTGAGTCATTTTTACTCTTATTTACATACATTTTGCATTCATCAACTTTATTTCCAAATCTATTACACAAATAACAATATCCATAGAAATCATTTGTGTACCTGGTTGATAATGGTCTCCTTTGTGTGCCTGTTAGATAATACCTTCTTGTTTGTTGTAATTTTTTATTAATAGACTCGATTTTATTTTTATTACAATCTGTTGCTACATGTCTAGGTCCATCCCAAGAAAAACATTTGATATCTTTCAAGGGAGCAAAGAATCTCCTTTAGGATCTTCCAAATTTAAGCAACTCATTCTTTTCATTTTGGTTATGCTGCTTTCCATTGTTTGTTTCCTTGCTAATCATGTTACTTGTCCCTTATCCTACAAGTATTTTGAATGTTGCTTCATTGTCCTCTATGGCTTCCTTTGAATTATTGCACTTCATGGAGACAATATCCTCTTCTAGCTTTTTATACAATTTATTCTTTTCATCTAATTCATTTCTTACTGAACCAATTTCAGCTTCTAATCTTTCACACTATAGTCATTTCTCCTTCAACTAATTGCTCATTAGTTCTTCTATTCTCCTTCCTTATTCAAGTTGTGTCTTTAGGTTTATAATTTCCCCCTTGAACTCATGCTCTCTTTCATCACATATTTGCAACAATTTCTTATGGTCTCTACTTTCATTGGAAAGTTTTCCTATTTCCACCAATGTTGAATCAAGCCTAGCTTGATGTCATCCACCTTTTCTTCATGAGATTCAGGTACATTCACGAATGCATAGGTCTCATTTAACTTAATACTTTCCTTTTGAGAAGCCTTTTCCTTCTTCCTTTTTTTCTTCTCTTTTTTCTATACTACTACTACTAGCATATCCTTCATGCATGAGCTGCAATCTATCCTACATTTCTTTTACAGATTTAAGGTCTATAACCGTTTCAAGAAACTTATTGTGAATGATATTATAACTGTACATTTTTCTTGAGCATTGAATTTTTGTTCTTAGGTATAAGGGGAGTCATTTTAGTATCCTTCGCACACTAGCTTCCATACACAGGGTCCATAAGCTATCAATTATTTTTTTACCTTATCTCTCCATTCATAAAAGTTTGTTATACTAAGTAAAAGTACACTTTGATAGTCCATGAATCAACCAGATCTACCTTCAAGCTATTAGGCTTACATAGAAGGAACCAACTTTGATACCTATTGATGGAAACTTAACTAAACTAAGAGGGGGATGAATCCATTTAGTACCGTAATGGACATAAATTTATTTTCTTTTCAATGATTAACTAAACTATTAAAAGAGTATGTTAACACATTTTGAAAAATAGGTTTAATAAGTTAGCAACAAGTAATATGTAAACCAAAACATCACCTCAACACATAACAACACATATATGGACACTAGATATAAGTTGAAACCCATAATGGGAGAAAACCATGACTTAGTTATTGTTGTGATGCAAACAAAAGCTCCTACTCCCTTATTACATCTGATTTTTATAGGCTCCAAACTACAAGAGGCTACTACTTCAATCCTTTTGCAAGCTTCAACTTGGTAGGAGCTCCAACTCCCACAAGTTATTTGCAGGCTACAACCCACAAGAGGCTCTTACCTCAACAGGCTCCAATATGTTTTTTATCAAGCTGTGACTTGAAAGGAGACTCTAATCCCCTAATGCATATAATAAATAACATGTTGGTTTACCGAGTCTATGACTCTGCATAACTCCATCTTTGTCTCTTCTTCTTCTACTCCTCAAATCTACTTCACATCAACTCTATATATGTTCCAGGTAACTAATGAACAACACCTCAATCATCTTTTACATTCTCTAACTCTCTAACCATATAATCTTGCAACCTCATACATTTTTATAAACAAGATTTGATGGTTGTTGGTATTGAAAACATGAATATGAAGTGAAAAGACTTGTCACTTTACATCCCAATCATTTGTTTCACACCTTTTGAGATTTTGAATATTAAAATAAAATCAATGCTTCACCAAATATTATTTTCATCCACATGTAATTATTAAATAAATAAGTATAGCAACCATATCCTTTGCGACATACATTAGTAATACATCATCAACTATAATATAAGAAAATAAAAAACATAACAACATTCTTCATGCCTTTTCCTTTGTTTTTTTCTTATACCTTTTCCTCTGCCTTGCATCACAACAATCTCTGATAACAAACCAGCTCAATATATTCAATTACATTTCCATAACCAGTGCATCAACATAAGCATAACTTAATGCACCTCTTGAAACAATTGTGCATAGATGAACTATGTCGTGATACTTTGTTTCTTGTTTGTTCTATTGTCAATAGTTCTAGCATATCTAGCATACCTTGCACCCAAACAAAGGAAGCATACCAAGCATACCTAGTTTCTTTTCAACGATAAAAACCAAGCCATTAACTCAACCATATCTAGCATACCTTACTGCACCTTTTCCATAACAATATATGCAACATCATCAACATGCAATAAGCTTAACATGTAATAACAACATATGAAAGCAAGTTGTTCACCTCCAAGGTATAGCAGTGATCAACAATAAAAATAATTAAAAATTCAATAAAAACATAAGCATATGCAAGAATTTAAATAACAATGATCATAACCCCTTCACAACATAGAATCAACATAAGCATAACTCAATCCATCACATTTCCTTGCCTTGCACCTCTCTACAACATTCTCTATTCTGACTTGCTACTCACAAGCATCACAACATCAACTGTGCATGCATCAATGATATCAAAGACCTAACTTGTTGCTTCTTTTCCATCATCCTTTGCATCACTCATTTGTATTGCATTCTCATTATAATTGCCTTGCCTTTTACCTCTTCAACACAGATCTCTACTACATAATGCATCTCACAGAATAATGCATCAAGCTATAACAAGCATCAACATTCATACCTTTGCAACAACATGAAATATCGAGCATATACCTTGCAAACCTCCTCAGATGCTTCAACAACATGACACATCAAGCATATACCTTTTTGTTACTTTGTTGCTCCTAATGTTCCTTTTCCATCAAAGACAAGATGCATACCTCTTATTGCTCCTGTTGTTCCTTTCCATCAATGAAAATAATTCCATCATGAATTCCGAAGAGAAATATGTTATATATGAGAATATCCATTATGCATATCTGGAGGAAATAAATGATATGACATAAGCTAAATAGATATGGGATAGATTACAAACCTTGTAAAGAGGAGACAACATGCAGTAATTATAGAGAGAAGAAAATTAAAAGAAGAGAAGGAGGAAGGGATCTCTAAAGATAGAATCTCAATAAGAAGAGGTCAAACCCCCTAGTGCAAGTTTTGTTGATCATCAAGTGGAGAAATTAGAAAACGAAGTTGCTTGAGAATCAGTTATGTTGCAGTGTAGAAGATCTAAAGGTCTCCCTTGATTAGATATTGTTTATGGTTTTAGAAGGGATAATTGTGTTTGATTGCAGTAGGAAACAACAATGAAAATCCTAAAGAGCCTATAGGATGTAATGAAAACAAAAATATCAGTAAGAAATGAAAGAACCAATAGATCTAACAGCCAAAAAGAGAACCTATAAGTGCACCTATGTCAAGAGGACCATTTTCTCCTAGGGTTGAAGTTGGCACAATTCAAAGGAGAAGTCAAACCCCCTTATCTCCTTTGATGGACAAGATCGAGTATTACATATGCCTCAATTTGGGACATGTTGAAGCCATATGTAGAAACAAAATGTTCACATCTAATCAACAAAGTATGAGGCAGTTTGGGCAACTAAGGAGAACAACAACCTTCGGGTATACAAGCTAGTTTAATGGTTAATTTTTCTCGTGTAACATGTTTGGCCACAGGGCGGTTGATTGCAGATCTCGTGCAAGGATTAAAAGAATGGCCTATGAAAATTAGATATATGACATGTTTACTAGGAAATTTTACCCTCTTTCCTCTTATCTTGGTCATTTGAGGTGTCATGTCTATGACAACTTTGGTCACATGTCTATAGATTTCAAGTTGTTTGATTTCTCAAAGTAGATCAAGAAAAAGGAGTAGAAAATCCAGAGTAGGCCTAGCAAAAAGAAAGAGGATAATGTGCATAATAAGAAGAAACCTACCATAATGTAGAGAAAGGAGCAACAACAAGTAAAATATGGTATCGCCTTATGCATGTTTGATGATGATGATCGATGGTACATAGATAGTAGTTGTTCCCATATTATGTCAAGGGACAATAGTAGTTTCCTCTCCTTGAGGAAGACTAAAAATGGCCATGTTATTCTTGTAGCTAATACCCTTACTAAGGTGTTGGGAAAAGGAAAGGCCATTCTTGGTGATAGGAAGACAAATTTAGTTGATGTGTTGCTAGTAGAAGGATTGAATAATAACATTTTCAGCATGAGTGAGATGTTAGATGGAGCCAAGGAGGTGATCTTCAATTCTAAAGAGTTGCTAAATTCATAAAGAAGGTTCCAAGAGAGTAATTACCAAAGGAATCAGTACTCCAAACAATGTGTACTTATTGAAGGGGAGGGTGATCAAAAGAAAGATATCAAAGAAAGTATCTTCCTCTTTAAATTTTGAATAGAAGAATAAAAGCTCCCATTGTAGGCCATGGATCTCAGATCTATTCGTAAGCAATAATGTAGAAGAGTGTGAGGCCTACATGCTCTTAGGGGGAGTGTATGGCAGCAACATGGAAACATTAGAAGACATGAGTACGAGTTGTAGCAACAACAACATGGTCTGTCAGAGAGCCTAAATGCATGATTTAGTCCACTGGATCAACAAGAAGGAAAGAAGGTATATAAGCTCATGGGTAGCTATGCATGACATTAGGGTTTCAAGGGTTGTATATCATTTTCATTTTTTCTTTCACTCATTTCTTGTAGCAGATGCATATATTGTAATCATGGATGAAAAGGAATATGAATCATCTTTGTGTGTACTTGTTCATGATCATCATTTGCTGATTTGGTTGAATACCCCTAATGTCATTCATGCATAGAAGGATTTCATGTTATTTATGTACTCACTTATTGGTTGGCATGCATTATAGTGGATCATCTGAATCAGCCATGAATGGACCTTTTGGAGTCATTTTTCTAAGACCTATATGTACTTGCATGACATTGATGTGGTGGTTGAATAATATTTTGTTGAGACATGCATAGGAGAGAGAGTCATGGTAGGATTGCATAAAAAAGAGTCATCTATTTCAACCATGTATTATCATATAAGCCCTATAATTTATGTTCATCCTTTAGTCATGGAGTTATTAGTCCATTTTCTGACCTCTTACATATGGAAATAAGGAAAAGGAAACAACAAATTGAATGAACAATAGCTTGAAGAGATGAATGTGGCCCCAATACATGTTCAGTGTGAGAATGTTCAACATGAGGAAGGTGATTGTTGGCCTTGTTGTCATTGATTTCCATTGGTTGCAAAGTGAGCAAAGAATTTCTTGGGTCTTCACAATTATCTTGTAGGTGTTGTAGCTTATTAGATATCATAAAAAACAATTGGTATCAGTAGAGTTCAGTCATTTCCAACATGGTGTATTCAGTGAGGCTTGGCCACCCTTTTCCATTGATGTCAAAGGGGGAGAGTGAAGTAGCCACTACTAGTGAATGAGACCATCTAGTTAGAGGAAAATGAAGATTATACTGGTGTAGTGGTTGTAAGTTTCTATCAAGGCCAAAGGGGGATATTTTTGGAAGCATGGTGTTGGCATTGATGTCAACCAAAGAGAGTCAACTATATAGTTAGGCATTGATGTTAATAGTTAGATGGCATATGCATGATTTTGATGTTGGATTGATGTGTTTTGGTGCTTATATTTTTGTATAGGTTTGGTTGAGGTGTACAAGTGCTACAAAGGTGGCTTGAAGAATATTGAATCTTTGGTTGCAGATATGGGTTGAAGTTTATAATTTTTCCAAGCATTACGATGATTTCCACAACCTTAAAAATGTCATGGGGTGACATTGCCACATTATTGCAGTCTTTCCATGGCCTGCACATGGAACTTGCTATAGTCTACTCATCCTATGCTCGTGGTATTGCCTGTAGGGGTCGAAAATAAAACCACATGCCTATACCACTACATCTACCGAAGGAATTGTTGTGATCAAGTTGTTGACATGGTCTTCAACATTCATGTGGATTTGGTCATCAATAAGAGTATGAACATGTTGATTAGTTGGTTATGGTGATTAGTTTTATTTGGTTCATAATGCTCTTGATCTGGTCCAAGATGATTAATGTGTGGATTTGGTCTACAAGGCATAGTGGAATGAAGGTGTAGCTGTTTAGTGGTCTATCTAGTCCATTGCGAGTATGTTAGGAAAGCATGTTAAATATTCCAAGCAATGACTGAATTAAAGGTTGGAGAGTACGAGATTTAGTTACAGTGTGAGTGCAATGGAGAGGATGAGATTTCAAAATGAATAAATGCACTCCTAAGGAGCATACCAATGCATTTGATTAATGAGTGAGGCTAGGAGTTGTGGTAACTTGATATGCAGAGTGATGAATATGTAGCTGGTGTGATCTAATGTGACAAAATTCAGGGCTCGATTGAGGGTGATTATATATACACTTAGCAGTGAAAAATCAAGCCTGTTTTGAATCGATTTGTCTAGGATTCAATTAGGTGAAAATGATGTTGTGTGCACCTATGCAAATTTTTACGTGTATGGTGCTCAAAGTGTTAAATCGTGTGTTGATTATAGTTATTAGTATGTAAATGCTATGATGGTTGACAGTGTTTTGCGAGAAATTTTTTTGGTATATTTTTGCCATGTATTACCTCTAAATCATGTACTATCCTATTGAGTTAAGGTTGGTGTATATAAGGTTGAGGGTATGTCATTTAGTCTATCGTATTCAAAGAGTATGTTGCTAGTAAATTGTCTATAGTGACTTTAATTATAGCTTGTTGTATATGAGAGAGATTATGGTTGAGTAAGTTTGTTAATGGATTTTGGTTGCACATTGCTAAATTGTTTTTGAGTATGAGAGAGGATTAGTGAAGAGGGTTATGTTGAAGAGGTATTTGATGAGTTGTTGATTGTGTTGTAAGAGTCTCTTATTTGTATTAAATTGGTGAGCATAGAGTTATATGTGGTTCCAATATAAAAGTTGTGAAATGTGGCCTACAATGTTTGAGATGAGATCATGGGCCCTAGTTTGAAAATGAATGAAATTTGTTCCATGAGGTTTTGAAATTTAGGTCCTTTAGTGGGAAAGTGGTGGCTTTCTGGCAAGAAATGGTTTGTTGTTTCAGGAAGTGGTGGCTTCCTTCGGGTTGTGGCCTAAAAACTTTGGGAGTGGTGCCTTCCCCTAGGTTGTTTTCTAGGAAACTATTGGAGGATGGGTCCTGCATCAGCGGTGGCTTGCACAGTTGAGGAAGTGGTGGATTTCATTATGTAGTGGCCTGGAGTGAGTGGTTTCTCACATGAATCACAAGTTGGTGCTTGCACACTAGTGGTGGCTAGGAATGTGATGTAAGAAGAATATTTTGCTAATAAGAAGAAGAAGGTGACAAATGAGATGGTGGTTTTTCTCTTGGAAGGGTTTCCACCTTACATCTTGTCTTCATGTGTTGATGGTTTCTATCATGTCTATGTGTGTTGATTTTTATATGATGTTCATGATTTAATTGTTGTTGATTATATTTGGCGTTGCTAATTACTAATTTAGTTGATTGTGAAAGAAAAAGGTAAAATGTTCAATTGATGATCCATACTACACAATATTGATTCACCCCCCTAGTATTGTCAAACTCCCAACAAAAGGGAGTAATCCAATGAGTACTCTATAAAGGAGGATGAGCACCCATGGGAAGTAATCTATTGATACTACTAGAAGGCACGATCATCAGATAAGGAGAGAAAATGACCACATCCCAGAAGAACTTAAGAAGTCCAATCCTCCTACATTTAATGGTGAAGTAAAGAAAGAAGAATATGCCAAGGTATGGTTGCTTGGGATGAATACATTTTTCAAAGTTCACACTTACTCTAAAATATGAAAGCAAAGGTGGACACTTTTATCCTTAATCGTAAGGATGAAATTTGATGGTAGGATTTAAATAATGTGAAGGGCATCAAGGAGGAAGAATTTTCTTGGGTGGAATTGAAAAGTATTTTAGAAGAAAGTATCCATCTGAGAGGTACTATGACAACAAGGTGAAGGAGTTCTATGAACTCAAGCTGGGTCAAATGTCAGATAAAGAATGCACCACGAAATTTTTGGAACTATTGAGGTATATTCCCTACCTCAAGGACAAAAAGGAAAAATTTCAAAGGCATGTCAGTGGGTTTCCACATACATTCAAGGACCAAATTGAGTTTTATGAACCCCAGACTCTCGATGACACAATTAGGAAGTTAAAATATTGTTATGAATAGCCTAAGTGTAGGCTAGAGTATAGGGCCAAGTGGAAGTCAAAGAGTAGCCTCAAATTTAAAGAAAAATGGCCCAAGAAATTGAAACAACAATCTATGGGAAAGGGAATGAGCACAACCATGATTAATCAGAAGGAACCCCAGTAGAGGTTCAATGCTAGAAATAAGGGTCGATTTACCCATACTGGGGATAAGAAAATAAGGGATATGGGAGAGAACCTCTACGGTGCTATATTTGTGGGGGAAATCATTGGAAAATGAATTTACCACAATGAAATCATGATGGGCCAAGAGTGTACAATGCCCAGGAAGCCAAAACAATTTGAGGCGTGGATCAGAATGTGCCCAAAATTTATGTGACCATGGAAATTAAACAAGATGACCACCAGGCATCTATCGTTGAGATGGAAGGTATGATTTTCCATCAAAATATTTCTATTTTAATTGATCGAGGGTAAAATTTTAGTTATATCATCCAACAACTATTGGAAAATGTTCTTTGAAAAAGGAAGCACACCAGGAATCATGGTTGGTTTAGTTAGTGATAGGGAAAAAAAGGAGAGTCAAGTATATAGTGAAGTTGTGCCCCTTTATGCTGAGCAACATGCCACTAGTTGAAAAATTTAATGTATTACCATTGGGATCCTACGATGCCCATATTGTAATGGATTGGTTGGGCCTTCACAAGACTAAGATTGACCATTTTGAAAAATCCATCAAATGCCTCAACAAGGGTAGTGAAATAATGGTGTTGCGGGGAAAGCAAAAGCCCACATCAATCTAACTAGTCACAACATTACAATCCAATATATGCATAACAAGGGGGCATCATTTATTTGTTATATAAATATCTAGTGGTTCAGAGAGAAATAATGGCAATAGCTTCTTAGAGCACCTACTCCTAAAGCATTTCAACGATTTTTTTCTTGAGGAAATCCTAGGATTGAAACTACATCAGGAAGTGGATTTTTCAATTGAATTAATGTATGTGATAACACCAACATACAACCCCCTATCAGATGAGCACTTTGAAATTAATATAGTTGAAGCTACAACTCAAGGAAATACTAGACAAAAGATACATTAGGTTAAGTGTGTCACCTTGGGAAGCACCGATCTTGTTTGTGAATAAAAATGATGGAATTCCTAGGTTGTGCATAGATTACAAGAAACTTAATAAATCCACCATAAAGAATTGATATCCCTTGTCACGTATTGACAATCTGTTCGATTAATTGCAGGAAGAAGCAATATTTTTAAGATTGATTTGAGGTATTAGTATCACCAGGTGTACATTAAGGAAGAAGATATTTATAAAACCACATCCAGGACTAGGTATAGTCATTATGAATTTGTGGTTGTGCCCTTTGGGCTTACTAATGCACCTACAACCTTGATTTGTCTCATGAAAAATGTGCTTATTCCTTGTTTGGTAAAATTCATGTTAATTTTTGTTGATGATATATTAGTATATTCAAAGACCAAAGAGGAGCACAAATATCATCTAGTTGTGGTGCTAAAGTTTTTAAGGGAGCACAAACTTTATGAAAAACTTAGAAAATGTGAGTTCTTTCAGCATTTGATCCAGTACTTGGGACACATAATATCAAGGGATGGCATGGAATTTGAACTAGAGAATGTCAAAGAAATTATGCAATGGGAAAAAATAAGGAATGTGGCTAAATTTATATCATTTGTGGGGTTGGAAAGTTACTATATAATATTCATTAAAAAAATATCCAAGATTGGTTACCCATTCACAACCTTGCAAATGAAAGGTCGCAAATTTGAGTGGATAGTGGAATGTGGTTCAAGCTTTGATCAACTGAAGTATCCACTGACCCATGCACTAGTGCTGATAATAAAAGACCCAAAAAAAACTACGTGGTATGCATAGATTCTTATAGGGAAGGAGTTGGTAGAGTCTTCATGCAGGAAGGCCAAGTGGTATATTATGAATTTGAAGCACGAGAAAATTAACATGACCCATGATTAGAATTGGCAACAATTATTCATGCATTGAACATGTGGAGGCATTATCTCCTCGATATAAAATTCACCTTTATGACAAATCATGGAGGGTTGAAGTATTTGTTCAATCAACCCAAATTAAATGTCAAGCAGGCTAGATGGATAGCCATAATTAGTGAATTTTATTTCGAGATTAAATATATCAAGGGAAAATAAAAATAGTTGTTTATACACTCAATAGAAGGATGCAATAGTCTCATATATTAGCGATAAGCTCCTACATGACTAATTTTAAATAAAAAATTAAAGAGGTTGGGAAACAAGGAAATAGGTATCAACAATTAAATGAAAATTTGCAGAAATATCCAAGAGTGTGGAATAAATATTTCACCCTCTTTGAGGATGGGCTAATAAAATTTAAAAATAGGGTGTATGTGTCAAGTGAGCATGACTTGAAGAACCTCATATTGAATGAGTTTCACATAAAGCCATTTTTGGTCACCTAGGATATCAAAAGATGTTAACAGCCTTGAAGAGGTCATATTGTTGGCTTGGAATGAAAAAGGAGGCCATTGATTACCTATTTAAATGCATAATATGTAACCATCTATTCTAGCGACTACAACCACCCTCCAAAATTTTTCCTATGCTTCGTTTTGGAGCCTCCCTTCTAAATCACATAAGCTCATATTGCACTAATCCAGGTACTTGTGCTTTGATTCAGCCTCATCCCTTGCATCTTGGCTTGTGTTTTCTTACTTGGTTTACTATCTAACCCACAAGTCGATCTCCTGACTTAGTTTCCATACAGTTCTGGGCTTGCCTTAGAGAACTGTGTATTCCTTAAGGGTAACCAGCCTTTCTCTTGGGAATTGCGTAGTCCAAGTTGGCAATGAGCCTTGAGCTTAAGAATTGTGTAGTTCTAGTTGACATCTAGCCTTCAAATAGGAAATTGTGCAAAGCATGAGAGGCAACTCAGAGCTACTCAGCCCAGAAATTACGCAGAAGCCTTATGCTCATAAGCTGCCTAGTGCATGAACCAGAGAGTTTCCCAGTTCCTCCCAGAACTGCGCAATCTCTCTGGGAAATTCATGGCAGATTTTCCCAAAAAATCAAAAAGCAAAAATCGAAAAACATCCCTAGAAAATAGGGATCTCTTTTTAGAAGCCCGAAGGAGGCACTTGAGTTATTTTTGAAAGTGGCGCCAACTGTCACTTTTTCCTTGATTTTTGGCCTTCCCGTCATAAACCCTAAATCAACCAAATCTATTTAATCGATTCTTCCAGATCTCATTTACATATTTGATCTTGGATCTATGTCATTCACGATGAGATTAAGGAACCTTCGATGTGATCTTCGTCACTTTTCTAGGTAAGTTTTGCTTTTCTAGTTTTTTGTCGTTTTTTCTGTCGCTTTGGCTTATTTAACTCATGAGAGTGTTATTTCACTTGTTTTGTTGAATTATTGTTGGCGTTTTAACTTGTTTTAGCTTGTAGAAGTGTTTTTTCAAGTTTTTCTTTGCCTTTCCAAGTGTTGCATGCATTACCGTATTTTTTGCACTAACGGTCGTCGTTGCGGCGACTCCTTACACATGATTCGTTTTCCTTTAGTTTGATTGATTCCTTCACTTGTTTCACTTGCATGCATCTTCACTTACTCAGATCTGCACTCAACATCACATCATCCTTCAGATCTGATCGATTTCACACTCCCATTGGGAAGATCTGGGCTCCAATTACCTGGATCTCTCTTTCCTTGCATGCACTGCACATTCTAGGAGATCAAGGACTTTGCCTTGGCTTCTAGAATTATGCAAAGGTTGGCCTAGCCTAGCTCCAACTGTGCACTGTGTAGTTCCAGGAACTAGCCTCCTAGCTTGGCCACTGAGATTGTGCAATACGCAATATCTCCTAGCCTTAGCCCAAGACTAAACTTTGCATTGCACAGTTCCAATCAGCAAGCCTCCCCATTGGCTGTTGAGACTGCGCAATGTGCACTTCCAGCAAGTAGCCAGTGACCTCTGTGAACCAAAATCACGCAGTCTATCCCATCATGAACCTATTTTTTTTCTTGGCCTTATCTTGAAGTTGCTTTTGGTTTTAAGCTAACATTTTCCTGCCATGAGTGTCCTCTCTATCTCTAGGTACAAAAATTGTTGAGCATCTCTCTAGCAGTTACAATGAACATGGCCTCCAAGAGAGCTACATAAAAGGAAACCGTCGAGAGCAGTACTAGGGAAGAAATTGAGTAGACATCCGTTAATCTACTAGTTTATGCAGATACTCAGTTTTTCATTGAGAAGGATACAACATTAACATGGCATCAAATCAAGGATACTTTTGCAAAGGACTTCAAAGAAGACTTAGAGGATCAACAAGTTTACTTTAGTATCCACTGGTCAGGATTATACAAGGTTGCATGCAAGTACCTCGTCTTCCCATGTGTAGACATTATCATCTAGATTGTCTCACACACAAATCCAGAGACTATGACATTGATCAGTGCCAGCAAAATAGAGCTTGCCACCATTAGGGCGGGGAAATTTCAGTAGATGTATCATTTACCTCAGTCGGTAAAGTGCATGGAAACACTTTTCTATGCCACCCATACCTCATTGAATACTAGAGATATCATCAAGTGTTGGGTGAAAGAGATGTCAAAGTTGAGATAGACATCCAATCATGTTTACAATCAAAGGTATCTCAGGAAGGATTATCAGTTCTTGGTCCTCTTTTCATGCATAATATATGGTCAAGAGAACACAGAAACCTTCTGTTAACACTCAAATCTGCCCCAGGCTGAGGAAGGCAAAACTCAAGGTAACATCAAACCACGCTCAGCCTCGTAGCTAGCCCTACGAGGACAGGAGAGGGCTCTCTCCGGGTCAATCTCGAAAAAATATAATCAATGAGGCTCGAGATGACTGAAATTGTAACTAATATTAGGTTAGGTATTAAGTGCAGAGGTTTAGAAGGTGATTTTTTGGGGTTTTTGTTGAATCAAAGGGAAAGGCAATTTTGGGTGCGGGGATGAGACACAGTTTCTGCAGAGGTCTGATTGGAGCAAGGTAGGCAATTGCTTGATGCCTTAAAAGCTAATGAGGTGAGTAGATCAGACAGGTGAGGAGCTAAGGAGAGCAATAAAACCTCAAGAGTTCTCCTTAAAGAGATGAAAACATAGGATATCAAACAAACTTAAAGGCAGAGCATTACAGATTATGAATTCTACCTTAACACTTCATTTGTTCAATTGTAGAAGATGAGAGAGCGAAAATGATACACATAACAAACTTACAAGTACTGAAAGAAGCACACCATCAAGACATAGAGCCACAAGAATTCCAAGCAGTGCTGCAAAACCCTGGTCTTTCCTTTGCCAAAATGCTGAAGTAAAATGTACAATAGAGTCTCAACACCTTTTCCCCAAGAGTCCAACCATGAAAATGACTAAGAAAATACATAATATAGGCAAGCTAACTCATTCCCTTGCCTCAAGGGGTCGAGCTCATCATCCTAGGAGCTGTTTCAACCAATTCTAAACATGGAGCAAGAATCTAGTTGACCAAAACAACCTACCTCTAAAAAGAAGGAAACTGATTCATCACATTAATTTCTTGGTAATTTGTGACTGAACCATGTAGAAGGAGATAAATAAGTGACATGTTACCTCACATACATCAAATTACATCATGTTTGGTCAAATATCATCTCAAGAGGTGAAACTGGTGAAGGCTGGCCGAGTTTCTGAGCTGAAAGGTGAAAATTGTGCTGAAAAACCATGTGCGCCTGAGCCCTACGCGCCGCACATCTTTCCACCTACTTTTGGGGCACTTACCGGCATCGAAATTGAGCTCACGATAGCTCGTTGGAAAGGTATGGATGTCTACTTTCCAACCCAAGTGGAATTTTCCAATTTGGTGTCCATTTCCACTCCAAAAGTTTATTCTCCCAAGACTGCTTCCTGTGTGTCCAAAAAGGGGCAGTGAGGTCATTTTTTGCATGTTTTTTGACCTTTTGGGGACCCAAACCTTGATGAAATGCCTTGGGAATAGCTGAGCATGTATATTTCATCATGAAAAATCCAAAAATGCAAGCCATTTGTAATTTGGACCTCCCAATCTTATGGGTCGCGCGCGGCGCGCTACGCGTTGAGCTAAAAAACCTGTTTTTTTAACCAAAAATTTCAAAATTGACAAAATTTTCCCCAAACTTGTTGAAATTTGGGCTGAAGGCGCCTCATCAAGTGCCATGTTCAGCCAAAGAAGCTTCGGCCAAGATTCGAAGTCTATCCTCCCTTTTTCGACATTTTAGTGCCCTTATGGTACATGCAGTTCTGTGGTAAAATCACTGTCTCGGTTGTATGATGTGTCGGTGTCTGTCTCCATGGTGTTACCAGTCTATGCCAATGATATGTTCAGCTCATTGAAAATGAGAAATTGGTACCTTTATCTCCAATTGCAAAGTGTATGAAATGAGAATTTGGTGCCTTTTGTTTCAATTATCAAAATATGCCAAGTAGGAAGGGGCTGTGGTACATAGGGACAATGGGTATAGGATTAGGGCATGTGAATTTAGGGGGTGGGAGAACTTAGGGAATAAGGAAATGAATGGACAAATGGAATAAGGGAGTGATGGAGGAATGATAAACTTGGTAGCAAAACTGTCAATCATAACCCTAGCACTGTTGCTTTGGAAATTATGAAGAAGTAGGGTTTGATTTCTTAAACAATCACCATTCATCAAACACCATGAGGTAAGCACCAAACTTGGATAAAAAATAGAGATGGATGCCCTACTTACTTGTACAAATGATGATCCAAGCATATTGGGCAATTTTGGAGCAAAATTTTGAAGTTTTTGGGCTTGTTGGCTGTATGTGCCACGCGCCTGCCCAACGCGTCACGCGCCTCTGATGTGCCGTGCCAGTGTATTTTTACACTGTGAAAACTTGCTCAATGCATCGTGCGCCGCCGCCTACCCAACGCGCCGCGTGCCACATAGTGCATTTTACAGGAGGATTTCGGAGGCCTTCTCGATGTCGAAATTGGGCGCAGGATAGCTCGTTGGAAAGGTATTTGAGTCTAATTTCTAACTAAACTATAATTTTTCAATTTTGAGTTCATTTTCCTTGTCAAAAGTCAAATCTCCCAAGACTGGTCAAAATGTGCCAAATGAGGCTACCTCAAGGCAGAGTGCTGTTTCAGTCAACTTTTGAATGCCTTCCTCAACCCCAAATTGAGCTCATGATATCTCATTGGAAATATATTGTTTTCTAGTTGTCCTTTGACTCATCAAGAAAGTTATTTGGCCAACCAAGCTAGGAGAAAACCTAATTTTCCCAAGGTCACTTCAGAGGTGCATCAATTCTCCCGAGACGATTGTATTTTTGACATTTCTCTAAAACCATGACACCTGTGTAAACAGTGAGGGAGGTTTTTCTTCTTTGGCATGTTTTGGAAAAAAACCTCTCTTAATTTTCAAAAATTCATCTTTGATTGCTCTGAAAAATCTGTTGAGTGAAACTTATCCCAATGTGTGAAACAAGGAATTTTGTGGAAATGAAGCGAAATGAAGGGGATGAGGGGCTTGTAAATTCTTGGGGAAATTTTGGGAAGTAGGGAGGGATGTTAGGAAGCAGGGGAAAGTAGATTCTTAGAGATGGAGTGAGGGGAAGGGGTCCAAAAGGGAAAAACATAGGCCTAGCCTAGAAAATTGCCAAGTTGTGGCAAGAAACTAGGGTTTGTGGAAAAATGAAGAATTTGGGGAATCTCAGTGATGGGAAGTGTTTAATAAGGTACATTAATGATAGGGGAAGGTGTATGAACATCAAGATACAAATTTTTCCGATGATTTGACCCTCCAAGAGAATTTACCTCCAAAACCCTAAGAGAGGGAAATGAACCTTGCCTAGGTGCAACTGAAGCATGAACAAGGTGTAAAATGACCCGATGGAACCTGACATGATGAGGAAAACCCTATGAATGATGATAGAATCAGCTAAATGATGACATGGACCGACATTTGGAAAACTTTAGAAGGAGTGAAAGCAAACCCTAGACCTAATGCCTAGTGACCAAATTTTGCTTGAAGACTCTTTGAAATGACAAAATTTGACCTTGACACTCTGAGACCACTTTGTAAAAGCATATTTGATCACTGGAGGAAGGCTGGAAAGACTGACACTAACACCTTCCTTGAAGGTTGGGTAGTTGTACTGAACTAATTGGTGAGTGATGGGAATCCATTCAATTGGTCATACTTGTTGGCTCATTAGTTGAAGATCCATGTGACTAATGCCCAGAATCCACTTAGGAATGAGCAAGTGAGATTCTACATGTATGCATACTTACTCGATGCAATTTTTGCCCAACAACAGTTTCTTGGCATGAGCTGGACATGGACACCTAAGGAGAATTTCATCAATGTTTATTGCAAGTTTATTTCCAACTGCAGCTATTGAGGAGTGATGGAAAAGCTAACTGACCATTTCATCATCTCATTGTACAAGATAATCTTTGAGGATGATCCACCTTGCATGTCCAAAGAAGCAATGGATCCGATAGTCAACATCTCAGATTAGTATGCCTCACTAGGTGGCACCTTCATAAGAGTGTATGGAAGAGAGAAGCCTCTGCATGTTCTACCAAGGTATGCCACTAACAAGTTTGTCATGCAAGAGGTATCATATCACCTCTCCATAGGGTTGTCAACAGCACTGCATAGGAAGAAGAAGGCATGATGGCCCACTCTTCCTATGCGCATCAGATTGTATGAGATTAAGATCTTGAAGAATGCAGATGCCGAAGCTAAGGAGATATTAGGATTCGAGTTTGGCACCAAATACTTCAATTTGTATGATCCTCATAGTATTTGAGAGGACCACTGTGAGAGATTGTACTGTCCATGTATCCACGGGACATTTCACTAGCACAAGGAGGACCCCTGGAGGTACTGCTACAATGCCTCCAAACTCCATGAGTCGGTTAGTATAGCAACAACTTGGAAAGTTTCTTTACAAATAGCAACATGACAAGGAGCAACAACAAAATTAGTAATAGGAAGAAATATAGTGCAAGACAAGGGTAAGAGGAAGATTGTCGAGAACCCAGAGGTAGAGCAAAGCTGCAAGATGAGAGTTGATCCTATCACGGAGAAAGAAACTTTGGTAGTGGAGTCAAAGAGTGAGCAACAAATAAAGAGAGAAAAGAGAAGGAAGAGAGAAAAGAAGAGGTTATAGGAATCATAACTAAAGTTGTAGGAGACAGAGAAGAAGCTGAAGGAAGAACAAGAGTTGAGGAGGAGAGAAAGAGAAGAGAAGTAGGAACAAGAGGAAGTAGAAAGGAAAGGCACGATGATAGAGAAAATAGTGCCCATATAGGTTGAGAACCTAGAACAGTTGGTAGTGGAAGAAAAAGATGAACCAATGTAGGATCGAGAGCTTGCTCATAAGATTGAGCAACTGATAGAAGTGACAAACATGGAGTTGGGGCAGGAGCCACAGAACGAAGATACTGGACTTATGCCACAAGCACTAGAGGTCACCTCTCAGTCTCCACTACCTCCAGTGTCGGAAATATTCTTGAGAGATAAAGGAGAGGCTATTCTCCATGATGATGATCCATTCATGGATGTGTGTAATCTATCATTTGACGAGTTGTAGAAGAATATTATACAGGAGCGGAGGAAGCACTTCCTGGATGATCATACACCATCTGCATTCATCAAGGAAATGGTGATAGTTCTAGACATCAAAAAGCATCCAACTGCACTTGACGATGCTACCTTGGCCTATGTAGGAGTAACGAGCTCAAATGTCAAGTTCCTATTGGTCGAGAATGAATAAATGGAAAATAACTTGCAGGCCACCAGGAAAGAGGTAGAACAACTTCAAGTACAGAGTGCAATTTACTCAATGGCAAAGATGAGGAAAGTGATACTTGTTGAAGTATCAACACTTGAGACTACCACATGAAAGCTCTATGATAGATTTGTCACCGTGCATAAAGAATTTCTCTATGTGCATGTCTTAGAATATTGGAGCAAAGAGTTTGTTCAAACTCTTAGGAACATGCATGTTGCCATCACCTATGTGCAAGAGTGGACAATGCGATACAAAGGGGGCTCGCTTCACTTGCCAAAGAAGATGAAGCCACATGAAGAGCTAGAGAAAGAAAAGGTTCAGATGTTGATCCAGAACTATGAGAAGTTTGCCCCATTCATCAGCAACATATAGGCCTCATATGCATGGTTGTACAAGAGTTTGGATGTCATGGTGAGAATGCATAGGATCTCATTAATTGGTTCCATCACCAAGGCTAGACCCAAGAACCAAGTCTGACTAGAGATCAATGGGTACATGGGGCTGCTAAGATGAGAGGCCACTAGGAATGACTTGGAGTTGAGCACACATAAAATCAAGAAGTACATTAGTGGTCCTATCATGGTCAATACCATGTTGCACATGATTAAGGATGAGTTGGATACAAGTTCCAAGACCATATACCTAGATGCTATGGAGTTAAGATTCTGCTATCAAAAAGACACCATCAAGTAGTTTTGGGACATCATCACATAGTACCAAGCTTGGGATCAATATTTGACTAAGAAGCACCAAGTGGAGGTTGCCAAGTTGGTCTTTCCCCAAAATTCGGAGTCATAGTGTTTGTCTTGTTAGGATATCTCTAGCCTATTTTTTGTTACATGGGTACATGTGGAAAATGTAATATTATTTGTAAATATGTTGTAAGTAAAATTCCAAGTGTCATTAGTGGAATGTGAAAGGTCGTCATGTTAAGTAATGATTTATTTGTAAGGAAGTTTAAGAGTCATGAGGGTAGACAAAGAGACACAAAGTGGAATGTCAAGGCTCACCCCACCCTTTGTTATAAATAGAACCTCATAACTCATAGAGGAGGCTTTTGGGAGTGAAGCTTTTGACTATGCTTAGGCTTAGAAAAGGCTTGGGAGTATTGTGACAAGTCTTGGCTTCTCCACAACATAGAGAAAGTATACTTCTTTGGAGGATCAGGTGTTCCTGACTGTAATGTTCCATTATTGGGGATAGTGGTTGTCAATGGTGTATGTATAGATGGAACTTTCACTTATAATAATAATATCAAAGCCAACATGCTTTCATGCATATGTTGTTATTGTAGTTGGACTATTATGGTTGCTTTTAACAATGTATGTTGTTTAACTTACGCATTTTCTTATGAAATAATTTGTATGCAATTGTATGAATCTTGTTTGATGTGTGTTGTTGGATTAACCCATCACTTTAATTTGTGGAATATTCATCTTTTTAGCTTGTGATTTCATTCCACTCATGTGTTCCTTTCAAGTTTCATACTATTACAGGATTCTAAGGGGCACACTTCCTTTTACCTTTCATGTGTTAGAACCCCCCATGCATCGCACTTAACTCTCCACAAGGTTACACACTTGCTCTCACCAAAAGTTATCTTACTTACCTCTATGTGCTACCGCGGTCAAGGCATTACACTACCATCCACTACTAGGACTCCTACTCCAAACAGTTTGAGGTCTAGTTGGAACTTCTTATCGGGTAGATCCCCTCAATTTTAGCTGGTCCAACACCGTCAACACTTCTGACACTAGAAGGAGGGCCAAATGACAAGCTGCCTTGAATTTTATTTTGAATTTCTACACATCTTTCATGACTTATATCCAAATCACAACCCTGACATGCTTCTCTAACTTTGTTGATTTCGATGTTGGCAAGCGCTATATATGAATTATCCAAATATAATTTCAATAGCAATAGTGTAACACCCTTTTTCAAGCACACAGGTACCTTCGACGGATTTTGTGACAGGCATAATGTCCCCTAGGATGACATTTCCTGTGGGATTTTCACTTTCATGTTCAAAGGGCATGCAAAGCAATGGCGTCACGCATTGCCCGCAACCTCTATATACTCTTTTGATCACGTGTTCATAGAACTATGCCATGCTTTCGTTCTTTATAATCGTAATGCACTTAATAAAAAAAAATTAAAATTGCAAAAATAACTTGACGAATCTCTTGAGCATTTTGATGATCATTTTCTTCATTACTGCTATGAATTTCCTGAAGATGAAGTTGAATGGAAATTTTTGGAGGAAATATTTCGTTATCTTTTCCACGTTTCTGTGAATCCACACAAGTTAGAATCTTTCGAGCTTCTCCCAACATACCTCGGTATTAGAGCTTCTAAATTTGAGACAAACAAGGTTGCTGTCCCAAGTGACTCTCTGTCCCATTCTCCTCAAACAACTTTAGCTCCGTAGGTCAAGGTGGGATAAGTTGAGAAACCACTTGTTGTTTTGTCACCATCTCCTCCTACCCCACCTGCTCAATATTTCTGCACATATTTGGTCGCCAAGCCCGATGGTTGTCATATAGTCTCATATTATCATTCCCCATCCTTTGGTTCCTTTGATCCTCCATATTTTGGTGTGTTGTGTCCATCCGTTCCAAATTCCACATGTGATGTTCACGAGGTCAAGTTTTGGACGAAGTTGGTGTTGAACATCCAAACTGCACTATCATTTTTTATGAGTATGTGTGGGAGTCTGAAGAAGAATCTATGGTGAAAGATGACCTCCTTCTGTCTGCACCTTGTCTACTTTATCCTGACAACTTCCACGATTCTGCTATTACTGTTCCATCTTGTCAAAATTCATTCCCAGATTTTTCTATTTCCGATCATTCGCAGAACACATGGGATGCCATTTTTTCATTTGATTGCGGAGAGAACAAATATTTCTTCCCGAATCCACCTAATCTCTATTTTGATTTTTCTATTATTGATATTTCTAAGCCACTAGTCTTTGATGATCCATCTTCTGATGAATTGGAAACTCCTTAAGCTATTGCGGCACTTCAGCTCGAGCTGATGGTTATGTCAGGTTCTCATAGCCTTGAGGTTAGTTCCACTTCTGATAAGAAATCTATTGAATCTGTCCAGGCTCCTCATCACTCTATTCTTCACATTTAAGATCAATCTATTTCACAGTTTTCGCATCCTCCACCGGAATTACATGATCCTATTTCTCTTGCAATGGAGGAGTCATGCATAGAAAGCACTATTGCGAAATGGAAGTTTTATTCTTTCTTTATGTTTTCTCGTCTTTCAAGTTCAAAGGTGTGTACATGCTTGTCTTCCATGCGCAATGTGACAATACACCATCATACATCCACAGAGTGCCTTTCATGTGATTTTCATCTTTACTTTTTTGTGGATTCATTCAAGCTTCAAACATTTTAGTTTACATTGTTGTATCTTTCTTGTTTGGTTTTCTTGCATACCTTTCTTTTCAATCATGTTGTCGCCTACATGGGCCAACCAATGCACTAGTGACTGCATTGGAAATATCACTTCACATGAGTTGGCCTATGTTGTGCTTAGGTTAGGAGTAGGAGTAGTGTTTGCTTTCTTGTTTTGTTTCTTGATTTTCTTAATTTGTTTTGCTTTGTCTTACTTTTGCCCTTTGCTTTTTTACTTTTGCACCATGTTTCACTTTTTGAGACAAGCACGATGAATTCCAAGAGGAACTTGTACAACTATCAACACTTGGTTATATGTGTACTCCCTCTCTTTATGAGAATCTTGAATTTCTTCTAGTCGATGATACCCTGATGGAAAATACGTTCCTTTCAGAGAGAGTCATGGTGGAACCACGATTCTTGCACTCTTCACTAGTACCGCATACTCTAATCTGTTTACTATATTCGGTTAACCCTTTTCAACTCAGTCAAGTAGAGTAAGGAGAGGGGGAAAACATTAACAAGTATGTCAGAGGTATATATAAATATCTTTCTCTGAAGGGACAACCTCTTCTTCTCTCAATAATTCGAGATCCCTCTTCCTCATGAAATAAATAAATGCATATGCATAGTTCTTTGAAAAATGAAAAATGAAAAAAATAAAATAAAGGGAAAAAGAAGAGAAAGGCTTCCTACACAGAGAGGTGAAGCAAGTAACTCTGTCAGGGTACTGTCTAAGCTCATTGGCAGCAGAGAAATCCTTGTGTCCCTGAAGTGACTCTATTGGGGTATTGTCTAGGCTTACTGTCAGTGGAGCAACACCAGAGATGAAACTAACACTCTGACATTCTATTTTACTTGTGCATTTATATATCCCCCATCCCCAATTGAAATAACTCATTTTGACTTGGCTTGGTATGTGTGCTACAGATAAAGAGAATAGTAGGGACTACATCTTTAACTCAAGCTAGTGAGCAAGCTATGGCAATCGAAGAACTGAACAATACTCCTGAAAGAGTTAGACTCGCTTTGCACAAGACAAGGTCCATACAGAGAGCTGGAGTTCTACCAGTGTGTCGCCAATGTTGTAGTGGTTACAACCACCCTCCAAAATTTTTCCTAAGCTTCATATTGGAGCCTCCATTCTAAATCACAACAACTCATCTTGCATGGATCTAGGTACTTGTTCTTTGATTGATCCTCATCATTTGCATCTTGTTTTGTATTTTCTTACTTGATTTACTATCTAACGCACAAGTCGACCTCTTGACTTGGTTTTCATTCGGTTCCGAGCTTTCCTTAGAGAACTGCGCAATCCTTGAGGGTAACCAACCGTGTTCTTGGGAATTGCACTGTCCAAGCTAATAGTAAGCCTTGAGCTCAAGAATTTCACAGTGCTAGTTGACAGCTAGTCTTCAGCTGGGAAACTGAACAGAGCATGAGAGGCAGCCCAGAGCCACTCAACCTAGAAATTGTGCAGAAGTTTCCCAGTGCATAACCGAGGAGTTGCCTGGTTCCTCCCAGAACTACACAAGCTCTCCGGACAATGCATGGAATATTTTCCCAAAAAAGAAAAAAGAAAAAAGTGAAAGACCATTCCTAGAAAATAGGGATCTATTTTTAGCAGCCTAAAGGAGACACTTGAATATTTTGGAAACTGCCGCCAAGTGTCGCTTTTTCGTTGATTTTTGGCCTTCGTGCCATAAACCCTAAATCAAACAAATCTATTTAATCAATGCTTCATGAGCTCATTTACACATTCGATCTTGGAGCTCTGGAATTCCCGATGAGATCAAGGAACCTTCGGTGCCTTCCTCTTCATTTTTTTGGGTAAGTTTTTCTTTTCTAATTTTTTGCCACTTTTTCTGTCGCTTTGGCTTGTTTAGCTTGTGAGAGTGTTGTTTCAATTGTTTTTTTGAACGAATGTTGTTTTTTTAACTTCTTTTAGCTTGTAGAAGTGTTATTTCAAGTTTTGCATTACCTTTCTCGAGTGTCACATGCATTACCCTATTTTTTGCACTAACGATCGTCATTGCGGCGACTCCTTTCACATGCTTTGTTTTTCTTTAGTTTGATTCATTCCTACACTTGTTTCACTTGCATGCATATTCACTTAGTCATATCTTCACTCAAAATCACATCATCCTTCAGATCTGCTCGATTTCACACTCCTCTTTGGCAGATCTGAGCTACCCTTGTCGAGATCTCACTTTCCCTTGCATGCACTATGCATTCTGGGAGCTCAAGTCATCTGTCTTGGTTTCTAGAAATTGTGTAGAGGCTACCCTGGTTTGGCTCTAATTGTGCACTACGCATTTCCACGAGCTAACCTCCCATCTTGGCCATTGATATTGCACAATGTGTAGTCTCTCCCAGCCTTGGCCCAAGACTGAACTACGCATTGAGTAGTTCCAGTCAGCAAGCCTCCCCACTGACTGTTGGGACTTCGCAATGCGTAGTTCCAACAGGCATCGAGTGACCTCTATGAACCAAAATTGTGCATTCTGTCCCATCATGAACCTAGTTTATTGCTTGGCCTTGTCTTGAAGTTACATTTGGTTTTAAACTAACATTTTCCTGCCATGAGTGTCCTCTTTGTCTCCAGGTACAGTTGTTGTTGAGCATATCTCTAGCAGTTACAATTAACATGGCCTCCAAGAGAGTTGCATCAGAGAAAACCATCAAGGGTAGTACTGGGGAAGCAGTTGAGCAGACGCTCGTTAATCTACCATTTTATGCAGACACTTAGTTGTTCATTGAGAAGGGTAAAAAATTAACCTGGCAGCAAATTAGGGAAACTTTTGCAGATGACTTCAAGGAAGACTTAGAGGATCAATAGGTTTACCTTAGCAGCCACCAGTCTAGATTATACAAGTTTGCATGCAAGTGCCCCATCTTCCCATGTGCGAAAATTATTAGCTGGATTGTCTCACGCACAGATCAAAAGACTATGCCATTGAGTAGTGCCAATGGGATAGAGCTTTCCACCTTGAGGGTGGGGAAATTTTAGCAGATGTATCATTTACCTCAGCTGGTAAAGTGCATGGAAACACTTTTCTATGCCACCCATACCTTTGTGAATACTAGAGATATCTTCAAGCACTGGGTGAAAGAGCCATTAAAGTTTAGACAAAAACCCAATCATGTTTACAAGGAAATGTCTCTTAGGAAGGCTTATCAGTTCTTAATCATCTTTGGATGCAGAATATATGGTCAAGAGAACACAAAAAACTTCCTTTAAGGTTGGGTAGTTGTACTGGACTAGTTGGTGAGTGATGGGAAGCCATTCAACTAGTCAGACTTGTTGGCTCATCAGTTGAAGATCCATGTGACTAATGCCCAAAATCCACCTAAGAATGAGCAAGTGAGATTCTACACGCCTGCATACTTACTTGATGCAATCTATGCCCAACAACAGTTTCCTGGCATGAGCTGGACATGGACACCTAAGGAGACTGTCATAAATTTTAATTGTAATTTTTTTCTGACTACAACTATCGAGTAGTGATGGCAAAGATAACTGGCTATTTCATAATCTCATTGTACAAGCTATAATCTTTGAGCAATATCCAGCTTGCATGTCCCAAGAAACAATGGAGGTGATAGTGAACATCACAGATTGGTATGCCTCATTAGGTGGCACCTTCATCAAAGTGTATGGTGGAGAAAATCCTCCACATGTTATACCAAGGTATGCCACTGAATTTTTTTTCATGCAAGAGGTCTCATATCACCTCTCCATAGTGTTGGCATTATGATTCAGGTGTTGTACTTGATGGCAAACGCCTTCAGGTGGTAAATCAAGAAGGACGCAGGAAATTTTGTTCAGCAAGCGCGTCCCCGCAGGTATTCCATACAGAACCCGCGTCTAGGGACGCCGGCCAGCCGTTCAGAAGGTGCGTCCGCCCAGTGCACACATTTCAAGGTAGAGGGGGCTTCTTGTGTGGTATCTAGCCGACGGTTGCGTGTTTCTCTGGTGTCGGCTCGTGGTATTGTTCCACGCTTTGGGGAGAAGCTTGCCTATATAAAGCAAAGGAGTTCATTTGGATTAAGTATCATCTTGGTTGATCATCTCTTGGTGTGATCTAGTCCATATCTTTAAGGGTAAATCTTCTAATGGACTACGATCTATATGGCGCATGATCAGATCTGTGGATCTGAGTGTTTGGGTTGGTTCTAAAGTCCTCTTATCTTCTATATCTAAAGGGACGCAGATTCAGTGAAGGGAAAGTGCGCCGGGACGCAGTACAGTAAAGGATCAGGTGCGTCTCTGAAGCGAAGGACGCGGCGCGACTGTGGCATTGGGTGCGTCTCTGAAGCGAAAGACGCGGCGCGATAGTGTTGATATGTGCGTCGGTCGCAGACAAGCAAAAGGAACAGTGCGTCTGCACGCAGAACAGCATAAGGTATACTGCGTCCAGTCGCAGGCCACAGAAAGAACATATGCGTCCCTGTCTCAAGATGATCTGTTAACTGTATATTTCTGTTCATAAGGTGTTCTGGGTTGTTTCTGTAATTACTGATCTGATATCTGTAGTAGACTGTATCTGTTGTATACTTGTTGACCATTTTGAAAAGAAGTAGGGGGTTGTAGCTCCCTTCCAGGAGAAGTCTGGAAAACGAGAAAGAGTTGTAGCTCTTTGCAGGTTGCAGCCTGCGTGCTGGTAAAGGACTGCACCAGTACAAAATCATTGTAAAAAGAATTTCTTGAAAGAAGATAGAGACATTATTGCAGCAGGTGGTTTTTCTCCCGCATTGGGTTTCCACCTTACATCTTGTGTTCTTTGGTGTGACTGTCTATTTTCTTTATTCATGCTCATTGTTTTATGGTACTGATATGCAAGAATATTTCAAAAGATCAAATAAGGAAGATTTGGTAAATTGCTAGATAATACTGATTCCCCCCCCCCTCAGTATTATTTCCAACAATTGGTATCAGAGCCAGGTCCTTCAGAACAGCTTGATCGCTTGAAGGTAGATCGTTCATCATGAGCAACTACGAGAGAGAAGCATCAATCAGGCCACCCGTCTTCGATGGAACAAACTTCAATTATTGGAAGGTAAGAGTTACTGCATATCTTCAATCTCTTGGTACAGAAGTTTGGAACATTGTAGAATCAGGCTATGCCTTTCCTTCAGTTACTCCTACAGATCCAGCTGAGAAAAAACAGTATGAAACAAATGCAAAAGCAGTCAGTACTCTATTAGGAAGTATATCTCAAACAGAGTTCATGAAGGTCATGCACTTCAAATCAGCAAAAGAGATATGGGACAAAATGATCACTAGCTATGAAGGAGATGAACAGGTAAAAGAAGCTAAACTTCAAACTCTCAGGATTCAATATGAGACTCTCAAGATGTATAATGATGAAAGTGTGGCTAATTATTTTCTTCGAGTAGATGAGATTGTTAATTGTATGAAAAATTTGGGTGAAGAAATAAAAGAGACTATAGTAGTTCAAAAGATTCTAAGATCTTTATCTCCCAAGTTTGAATCTAAAGTATCTGCAGTAGAAGAAAAGGAAAATCTCCGTGTTCTCACTATGTCTCAGCTGCATGGAATTCTAACTGCTTATGAAATGAGAAAGGGAGGTCCATCAGACAGAAGGGAAGCTGCTTTTAAAGCATCAGGCAAAGAAGATCACTATGAAGCATGTCATGTTCCAGAAGAAGAGGAAGAAGAATCAAACTTTGTCAGAAATCTTCAAAGGGGTTCTGGAAGGTTCAGAGGTAAGCTACCTTTCAAATGTTTTGCTTGTGGAAGAGTAGGTCATTATGCTGCAAAATGCTCTTATAAGGATAAAGGAAAGGAACCAGTTAGATGGAACAAGAAACAGGGTACAAATAAGAAAAGCTACTACACCCATGAAGATAGCGATGGCTTATCAAACAGTGATGAAGATGAACAAGGTAACAAATATAGATTGTTAATGGCATTTGAAGATGATAATTATAAGGATGCTATAGATGTGGATAACCTTTATGATGAAATTACTAGACTCAAGAGATGTATAGAAGAAAAGAACATGATTATTGATACTCTACAATTTCAGATTGATGAAAAGGAAAAACATCTTGAAAAATTAGAAGGTGAAATTGTTGGTCTTAGAAAAGAAATTGAGAAAACAAAAACTATTAATCTCAAGTTTGTCAAAGGATCTGAAACGTTGAATGAGATTATCAGTGTGCAGCGATCTCCTCTAAATAAGACAGGTCTGGGCTACAATGGAGAAACTTCTCAAGCTTCCACTTCAAAAAGTTATCTTGATGCCGCAAGAAGAAATGAGCAAGAACACAAGGAAGATCATCAGGTAAAGCAGGGACAAACTTCAAACTATCAGGGGCAATCCAGCTTAAGGGTGAACAAAAGTCACAACCAGCCACAGGTAAAACCTTCTCAATTTGGTTCAAGAATAGATGAAAATAGAAATTACAATCAGTCGGCTGGTAGATTCAATAATCGCAGAAACTTCTTCAATGGACAATGCTTTTCTTGCCATAACTTTGGTCACAAAGCAGCCCAATGTGTTGCGTATAAAACAATCATGACTAGGGAAGCTCAAAAACAAAGAAGCATGACAGGGAATACAAAAAGGACCTATAACAATTTTTCAGCTCTTGAAAATGAAGTTGAATGCTCTATTTGCAATAATTTTGGACATGAAGATTTTGAATGCAGAAGCAGGTTTCCGGAAAGAAAGGTACAAGAACAAAAAAGGGAACAAACCTCAGGCACCAAAACATGGAAAATAAAGGAACCTCAAACAGAAAGATGTGGGATAGCATTCTATGCAGAAGGACAAGAAAATCTATGGTACATTGACAGTGGATGTTCAAAGCACATGACAGGTGATAAAGAAAAACTTGAATCTTATTCTAATTTAGAAAAGGGAAAGAAAGTCTCTTTTGGAAATGATACTCCTGCAACTATAAAAGGAAAAGGTATTGCTCCTTTAAAAGAAGATGTTAAGGCTGGAAATGTTTTGTTTGTTGACGGACTAAAGCATAATCTTCTAAGTGTAAGCCAGATGTGTGATCAAAGAACCGAGGTTATATTCAGATCAAATGGATGTCTTGTTCGTGATCTTGATACAGGTAAAACAGTTCTCAAAGGAAAAAGAACTTCAAATAATCTATACATTTTTGATGAAGAACAACAACAATGCTATTTAAGCAAGGATGAAGAGCACTGGTTATGGCATCGAAGATTGGGACATCTAAGTTTCTCACAAATAAGGAAAGCTTGCAAATATCAGGCAGTTCGCGATCTTCCAGATATCAAAATTCCTGACAACACCATGTGCAGATCATGTCAGTTTGGAAAACAGACTAGAACTAACTTTCCAGAGAAAGAAGGATCAGCCAGTATGCCTCTGGAGCTAGTACATACAGATGTATGTGGACCATTCAGAAAAAGAACACCTAGAGGAGAGGAATACTTGATATTATTTATTGACGATTTCTCCAGGTTTGTTTGGTTGGGACTTATGAAGCACAAAGATGAAGCGTTCGAAAAATTCAAATCCTTCAAAGCCTTGGCTAAAAATGAATCAGGTCACAAGATTAAGTGCCTCAGATCCGACAGAGGTGGAGAATTTACTTCAAATGAATTTTTCGATTTCTGTGATGAACATGGAATAAGGAGAGAATTTTCTACAGCTAGAACTCCTCAGCAAAATGGAGTAGTGGAAAGAATGAACAGAACAGTCCAGCAAATGGCTCGTGCTATGCTTGATGAATCAGGAACTCCTGCAACCTTCTGGGGTGAAGCTGCACATGCGGCAGTTATTATTCTCAACAAGACAAATGTCCGAGTGAACAGCACTCAAACTCCTCATGAGCTCTGGAGTGGTAAAACTCCTTCAGTAAAGCACTTCAAAATCTTTGGGAGCAAATGCTATATCAAAAATACTGAGGAGCAGCTTGGCAAACTTGATCCTAGAGCAGATGAAGGAATTCTTCTTGGCTACTCTCCACATAGCAAAGCATACAAATGCTACAATAAAAGACTTGGCAGAATTGTTGAAAGCATTGATGTAGTGGTTGATGAGAAAGGATACATTCCTAGGCAAATACATCGTGAAGACATTGAAGAAGATGAAAGCTACCCTCAAAGACAGAATGATGAAGAAGAAGAACCGCAAGAACAATCTCAAGACGGACCTCACGAAGAAGCAGAAGAAAGAACAAGAATAGAAGAAAAGACTCCATCCAGATATGTTCAAAAGAACCATCCAGAATCTCAGATCATGGGACAAAAGGAAGCAGGTATACAAACTAGAAGAACAGTTGCAGAAGCTTCAAGTTATTTGGCATTACTCTCCTCTACTGAACCACAAAATGTGAAAGAAGCATGCAAAGATGAATGTTGGGTGAAAGCAATGGATGAAGAACTTGAGCAAATCGAAAAGAACAATACTTGGGAGCTGGTTCCTAGACCAAAGGATAAGAATGTTATCGGAACAAAATGGGTTTTCAAAAATAAATTGAATGAAAATGGAGAAGTAATTAGAAACAAAGCCAGACTTGTTTGTAAAGGGTATGCACAGCAAGAAGGAATAGACTTTGAAGAAACTTTTGCTCCTGTTGCAAGACTTGAGGCCATCCGAATGTTTCTTGCTCTCTCAAGTTGTCAGAACTTCAAAGTATTTCAAATGGATGTGAAATCAGCTTTTCTGAATGGAGACTTGGATGAAGAAGTGTACATTGAACAGCCAGATGGTTTCATTCTTGGAAACGATCCAAATCTTGTATGCCGATTAAAAAAGGCTCTCTATGGTCTCAAACAAGCTCCAAGGGCTTGGTACTACCGGTTGGACAAATATCTTCATCAACAAGGTTTCTCAAAAGGTTCAGCAGATAGCAATCTTTATATAAAAGTTGAAAATGACAAATTACTAATACTTGTTGTGTATGTAGATGACATTATTTTTGGCAGTAATGAAGAAGCTATGAGTCAAAGCTTTGCCTCAGTCATGCAGAAAGAATTTGAGATGTCCTTGCTAGGAGAACTGACATACTTTCTTGGTTTGCAAATCCAACAAAAGAAAGGAGGAATCCTTTTATCTCAAACCAAGTATCTCAAGCAGATTTTGAAGAAATATGGCATGGAAGATGCAAAACCAGTATGTACACCCATGGTTACAGGATGTAGTCTCAGTGCAAATGACGAATCTGCAGCAGTTCATCAACCAACCTACAGATCTATGATTGGAAGTCTACTATATTTGACAGGTACCCGACCAGACATCATGCATGCAGTTGGAATAGTTGGAAGGTTTCAGGCAAATCCAAAGGAGACTCATCTTCAAGCAGTAAAGAGAATCTTCAAATATCTTCAAGGGACTCAAAATTATGGCCTATGGTATCCTAGAGATACAGATCTCACTCTTCATGCTTATACAGATGCAGATTGGGCCGGAAGCGTGGATGACAGGAAAAGCACAAGTGGTGGTGCATTCTTTATGGGTTCTAGACTGGTATCTTGGTTCAGCAAGAAACAGAGTTCAATTGCCTTGTCTACAGCTGAAGCGGAATATGTTGCGGCTGCATCTTGTTGCACCCAACTTCTTTGGATGATGCAGACTTTGCAGGATTATCAAATCACTTGTACACCTCCTATTCCTATCTTATGTGACAACACAAGTGCAATCAGCATCTCAAAGAATCCGGTTATGCATTCAAAAACCAAGCACATACCAATCAAGTACCATTTTCTCCGGGAACAAGTACTTGAACAGAAGGTCAAGTTGGAGTATGTTCCTTCTAAGGAACAAGTTGCTGATATTTTCACCAAACCGTTGCCCAGGGACACTTTTGAATACCTCAGGCAAAAGCTGGGGGTTGTTGATGCATCATCTCACTGTTGACCATCTTCCTATTGATGGTATCGGCTCAGGGGGAGCACATAATGCATTGTTGGCATTATGGAGAAGGAGATCTTGGAAATAGCTGCAATATGTCTCTGTCTTCTTCATGATGGATTTCTGGTTACAATTCTGGAGAAGCATGAGCATAGGGGGAGCATACCCTTTGCTCTTGATGTCAAAGGGGGAGAATGATGAAGCTGAAAGTTTATGTGGTTGCCATCAAGTCCAAAGGGGGAGTTTGTTGGCATTATGATTCAGGTGTTGTACTTGATGGCAAACGCCTTCAGGTGGTAAATCAAGAAGGACGCAGGAAATTTTGTTCAGCAAGCGCATCCCCGCAGGTATTCCATACAGAACCCGCGTCTAGGGACGCCGGCCAGCCGTTCAGAAGGTGCGTCCGCCCAGTGCACACATTTCAAGGTAGAGGGGGCTTCTTGTGTGGTATCTAGCCGACGGTTGCGTGTTTCTCTGGTGTCGGCTCGTGGTATTGTTCCACGCTTTGGGGAGAAGCTTGCCTATATAAAGCAAAGGAGTTCATTTGGATTAAGTATCATCTTGGTTGATCATCTCTTGGTGTGATCTAGTCCATATCTTTAAGGGTAAATCTTCTAATGGACTACGATCTATATGGCGCATGATCAGATCTGTGGATCTGAGTGTTTGGGTTGGTTCTAAAGTCCTCTTATCTTCTATATCTAAAGGGACGCAGATTCAGTGAAGGGAAAGTGCGCCGGGACGCAGTACAGTAAAGGATCAGGTGCGTCTCTGAAGCGAAGGACGCGGCGCGACTGTGGCATTGGGTGCGTCTCTGAAGCGAAAGACGCGGCGCGATAGTGTTGATATGTGCGTCGGTCGCAGACAAGCAAAAGGAACAGTGCGTCTGCACGCAGAACAGCATAAGGTATACTGCGTCCAGTCGCAGGCCACAGAAAGAACATATGCGTCCCTGTCTCAAGATGATCTGTTAACTGTATATTTCTGTTCATAAGGTGTTCTGGGTTGTTTCTGTAATTACTGATCTGATATCTGTAGTAGACTGTATCTGTTGTATACTTGTTGACCATTTTGAAAAGAAGTAGGGGGTTGTAGCTCCCTTCCAGGAGAAGTCTGGAAAACGAGAAAGAGTTGTAGCTCTTTGCAGGTTGCAGCCTGCGTGCTGGTAAAGGACTGCACCAGTACAAAATCATTGTAAAAAGAATTTCTTGAAAGAAGATAGAGACATTATTGCAGCAGGTGGTTTTTCTCCCGCATTGGGTTTCCACCTTACATCTTGTGTTCTTTGGTGTGACTGTCTATTTTCTTTATTCATGCTCATTGTTTTATGGTACTGATATGCAAGAATATTTCAAAAGATCAAATAAGGAAGATTTGGTAAATTGCTAGATAATACTGATTCCCCCCCCCCTCAGTATTATTTCCAACACATAGGTTTTTCAACAACACTACATAGGAAGAAGGAGACACCATGGCCCACTCTTCCTTTGTGGATCAAATTGTATGGGATTAAGAGCTTGAAGGATACTGATGTCGAAGCTAAGGAGATATTAGGATTTTAGTTTGGCATCAAAGATTCAATCCATATGATCCTCACGATATTTGCAAGGAACAGTAAGTGAGAGTGTACTTTCCATGGATCCACGAGACATTTCATTGGCATGAGGAGGACCCTTGGAGGTATTGCTACAATGCCTCCAGAATCCACGAGCTAGTTAGTATAACAATAACTTGGAAAGATGATCTACAGATAATACCAACACAGGAAGCAAAAACAAAAGCAAAAATAAGAAGCAATCTAGTGCAATACAAGGGAAAGAGGAATATTTTCGAGAACCTAGAGGCAGAGCAAAGCTTAAAGATGAAAGTCAATCCTATCACAAAGAAACCAGCTTTGGCAGCGGAGGCAAAGAGGGAGAAATGGATAAAGAGAGAAGAGTGAAGGAAGAAAAATTAGGGGATTTTTGAGTTATAAAATGGGCCCCCTAAGTAAATTTTAAAATAATAGTGGAAATAATAAAATAAGATTAGATTACATCATTAAATTTTAGAGGGAAAAAAAACTACATTTTCAACTCATATTTTCAACTTATCTCCTTATGGGTTTACTAAAATTTTGAGCGAGAACATTTTTCGGATGCAAAATTTGATTCCTCATCCAAGGAGTACCCATGTTGCATACTTTCAATGGATTCTACTACACAAAAAAAGAGAAATACATGAAACAATGATTGCAATCACGTTTTTTCATGTATTTCTCATTTTTCGTGTAGCAGGGTCCATCAAAAGTATGAAACATGGGTAATCCTTGGATGAGGAATTAAACTTTGCAACCAACGAGTACTCTCGCTCGAAATTTGAGTAAAACCTTAGGGAAATAAGTTGAAAATACAAGTTGAAAATGTAGTTTTATTATTTTATTATTTTTTAATATTTTTACCCCAAAAATAGTGAATCATCCCCCATGGTTGAGATCGTCATTTTGAATCTTATTGGTTCTTATTAAGTCTATTTTGGTTGTACATTTTTCTTAGGAGGTCCATTTTAGACCTCAAAAGTTCTCTAATGGAAAAGTAGAGGTTGTAGGAAGCAGAACTGGAGTTGTAGGATACATAGAAGTTGAAGGAAGAACATGAGCTAAGGAGGAGAGAAAGAGAAGAGAAGCAAAAACAAGAGGAAGAAGAAAGGTAAGGAATGATGATAAAGAAAACAACGCCCATACAGTTTGAGGAATCATAACATTCAGAAGCAAAAGAAGAGGGTGACAGATGCAGGATTGGGAGCTTGCTTAGAAAATTAAACAATTGATTGAAGTGACAGACATGGAGTTGGGGTAGTAGCCATAGAAAGAAGATACTGACCTTGTGCCATGAGAACCAGAGGTCACCTTTCATTCTTGACCGCCTCTAGTGTCAGAACTAGTCCCGAGCGAGAAAGGAGAGGTTGTTCTCCTTGATGATTATCTAGTCATGGATGTGTACACTCTATCATTTGATGAGTTGCAGAAGAAGATTGTACAGGCATGGAGGAATCACTTCCTCGATGATCATGCATCACTTATATTCATTAAGGAAAGGGTGATAGTGCTAGACATTAGAAAGCATCCAACTACCCTTGCCAATGCTACCTTGGACTGTTGGCTTGAGGGGCCCTAACCCAGGTTCAACGTTAGTTAGCCAAACAAATCCCTACACTACTGGCCCTTTCAGCATTAGCCCGCGGAGCGCAGACTGAAGTCTCACCCGAAGCAGTATGGATGGATGCTGGAACCAAGTTTCCGCACCCTTGAGATGGTTGTGATGTTGTTTTATCTCTTCTATCCCTGCCTTCGTGCAGGTGATCTTGCTCCAGGGTTTGTAAGACAAACCCTCTATTCCTGGTTTCAATACCTTTGCGGAAGTGCATGATCAACCTTTGCGCAACTCTAACTTGTAGCTCAGGTACTTTCACGCTGTTGTAGCAGCGTGCCATGCAGATCCCTCAATTATCCTAAGTGATTTGCTTATCTTGTTAAATACTTGCGTTCACTTAACCAACGCATTTACATACATTCGCGCATTATATAAGAATTATAAGTGAAATTCATACCCAACATAACAAGATGCATAAACAGGAAATAAAGACGCATAAATTGTAGAATACTTCTCTTTATTGATAATTCTGGATGATTACAGACTCGACTCGCCCTGCACACTCAGTTGCAGGAGTTCGCGCACTCAGCTGCGGAATTCTACCCTAGGCCTCTGCGTACTCAGCTGCAGAGCCTCTACCTATGCTACGACCCAAACTTAGAATTCTACCTCAGAGCTATCTCTCATACATCATATCTTTGTGTGTCTATCTTCTATTCTTTCTCTCAAACTACTTAGAGCTTAGCTCTATATATATAATCCTATGGTCTGCGGACCATGGGTATATCTTTTACAACCGACATTACATTTCCAAAATAAGGGCAGACAACCCTATGATTCTTTAACACCTACGCACTCCGTGACCACAAAATGCAGAGTCTTTACACTTGGATTACAAAATTTGACCAAAACATGGGTTTTCAGCCCCAAAACTACCCTTGGGGGATCCCGCGCCCAATAGGCCCCCAACACAAACATCGTGACTCACCCTCGTGTCACTCTATAGGAGTGGAGATCTTAGCGCAAATTCCTCCCAGCTCCATTTGGATGACCGTAACCTCAGAAACACACTAAGCAACCACCTGCTGGACTTCTTCCACTCTCTTCTAGGTGACTGCCGCTGAACTTCCACCCTGAATATTCTACTGAGTTGCCTGTAGTTTCACGAGCTTTCCTTCAATGGAACTTGTTATCATATATGTCTCATTTATCCATGGATGTAGGCATGCTTTTAGGACAACTTTTTTGTGCAGAGCGACATCCACCTGTTCCTTAAGCACCTTTTCCTCTTGCATTCGTGCGAGCCTCTGTGTAAGGGCGACCGTCTACGCAGTCCCTTTGACCTCGTCATATCTTTGTTGTAGCTCACACACCTCTGTCTCCAGGAACTTTACATTCAGGTCCTCCTACAGGGTGGTCAGGACCTTGAATGATTGTTCAAAAAGTCACGTGCAGTCTGCTACTGCACTGTCGATCACCGCTATTGTTGTTGTAATAGTGATGGCATGCTGTTCCCTTAATTCTGGCGGAGTTGAAGGCTGAGCCCTCAACTGCAATTCTATGATCTGCAAGTTCAACTCCAGCTGAATCCTGGCCAGCTCTATCTGAGCGTCACGCACCCATGTGGCCAACTTGCAGATGTGCACCTCAACTGGTTCTTCTACATGAATGTCCAACTCCGAGACCATTCGAAAGATATCCTCCACTACCTGCATGATTTTCTTATTCTGCTCTGCTACCTCGTTGCGCTATAGGACCAACTGCTCGATATTGATGCTTTGCTCGCTCATCACCTGTAGAGCGTGACTCTCTCAGGCCCTAAGTTCCGCGATGACTCCATCCTACAAGAGGTGGAGCATCCCTCGAGGGAGCACGGCCATATTCAATCCCACCCCTTTCAGGCTGCTTACCGTGGGCCTGTCGGCCTCATTTTCTATAGTAAGTGCCCCATCTAGTAGCAGTATCGCGTTGGTCACCCTTGTGCGCAACATCTCCACGCCAGCTAAAGTGATGATCGCGAGGCTAGTGGACATTGTGCCAACCTGTGGAGTGCTAGCCTGCAACTCCTACAGCTCTATCTGAAGAGCCACTAATACCAATTGCTGCTACTCTTTAAACTGTTGGAGGGCCTCTACAATGACACCCCTCACCATTTCTCAAAATATCGTGTAAATCCCCCTCAGTGAGGGTGATTGGGTCCAAGGATCTCTTTGAAGCCTTGGTTTTCTTCCGTGACGTTGCCTTCTCTTGCAGTCTCTGATGCTTGAGTCAGGTGGACGTCGTTTGCAGGTCCATGCCATCTTGTTCTGTCGGCTCCTCTATTTCTGCCTTAGCCACGGGTGAAGGTGACTTCTGTCCTTCGTGCTCTTCTCCTCTTGTCTCTTGTTGTTTTACCAATTTCACGGCGTCACATGCTGCCTGGGTCTTACCCTCCGCTTCCTCTTTTCTGCGCTTCTTAGCCAACTGCGCCATTCTGAGCTTTGTTTCTTCCTTCTTACGCTGCGCGGTGGACTTGTTCGTTTCCACCGCAGAGCCTGTTGCAGCGCGCCACTCCGGCGGCTAAGACTCGAGAACTGCAAAAATAACATCATATGTTGCCAGATAAGGTAAGCTATTCCATGTCTTCGTGGGGTCCTTCCACGCCCTGATAAAGACATGGTGGAAATCCGCTTTGAACTCTGCAAAGCTCTGCAAACTAACGTATACTGTGGGAGACAACCTCGGCTTGTGATTGATCCCCATTTGGATACTCATCTCCATCAAGATCCAAAAGATCTTGCTTTCTTTTACGCGTTGCGCATCCTTGGTCGCCCATAGCGAAGCATACTTCGCTGCCTCTGGAAGATCCGACACAACCGAAGGGAATTGGCTGTCTTTTGGTAGCTCCCATGCCATCAGTACAATCGACAACAAGAGCCATGCATAGTGGAACGCCTTTCCCTGCTCCTGTGCCTTGCGACAGTTCACAATGAACTCACCGCATAGATAATTCGCCGAGTTGAACTGGACTCCTTCAGCGCATTGGGCTACTAGTGCAATCACAGGCGTGCGCACCTCATCCATGCGGCACTTCCACATCACCTTCCCTATTAATATTTGTGTTGCTACCTTAATTGTAGGGTTGTTAATGTTGGAGATGGCATATCCCCACTTCTTCTTCTCCAACTTGAATTTCTTCTTCATAGCTTCCACGAGGGCCAACTCACCACCTTTTCCTTTTGATATATTGGCTGGATCCTCCCCTGAGTAAGGTAGCTGTGTGATCCGATGGATCAAGTGGCATGTGATGGGAATGGGCTCCTCCAGCCACAAACACCCATCATGCACCAAGAATAGCAGCTTCCTGATGACAAAGATGGCCACTGGGGCGCGGTGGTAATGTGGTACCCAGATCAGGATGAGTAGCTTGACTTTCTCTACGCCCTTGAGCCATGTCCCTGGCTCTAATTTGATCATTACAGCAGTCATGTCAATCAATTGGTGCATTAGCTACAGTCGCTAAATGTGGGAATTTCTCATGATCTACGAGGTCCCAATCTTCGAACATTAGTACAGGAACCTGCCCTAAGTGTGGCTCCTCAAAAACAATGTCATTCAAGAGCAATGGAGTTTGCAGGGCGCTCTTTCTCTTGAATATGTCCTTCGGCACCTTGGCTTTGCCCTTGCATGGAGGAACATATTCTGGTAACTCGGTAATAGGGTCCGCACCCTAGGTTTCAAATTCCATTTCCAAATCCTCCTCATTTTCCAGGGTTTCTTCAAATTCGTCCTTGTCTGTCTCTAGATTAATGGCCTTCCCATTTTCCTGTAAAGTGATCTTGGTCCTCTGTGGGTTTCTTGGTGAGATGCGCACTAGTAGCATAGTCTTCTTATCCTTCTTTAGTCTCAGTGTCCTGGGTGATTTAGGGACTTCGATTACCACTTCAGCACTCTCTGGGGTAGCTTCTACTACCTCAATTTCCTGCGCGGATTCCTTGGCTGTCACCACTTCTGTGTCCATGGCTTTTGCGGGTGTCGACATCATTCTATTCAAGAGGTCCTGCGTCTCCTTCGGCAATTTCTCAAACGCTGAACTTGCTCTCAAAGCCTCAAAATTTGCACGGTCCATACACACTTGATAGCGCGACAACTGAATTTTCAAAATGCCAAGTGTTTTTCGCTGGACAGCCACTTGTAATTTATAGGGCCTTCTGAATTCAAATCCGACTATTGCCCCCACATTCGGCCCATTAATGCTATATTAGCAGCAGATTTTCAAGAATCTAATCCATAAATTTCGCCTTAAGTGCCTACCGCCCGCTCCATTTGGCCACAATCCGACCATCAAATCGTAAACAGTGACTTTAACAGTCACTTTCCGGCAGACCTATGCACTATTTCCATGAGTATTGCACTTGCCTTCACGCTGTCGCGGACTCTGTGACACTTCCCTGCTTCACGTAGTCCTGAAATCTCCTAGCTCCCCAAGCCAGGTAGTTCGTTTATAGTCCCACGCCTCCTTTTAGCTGCCTGGAGTGCTAAGACTAAGCGACTTTCATTTAGTCACATGGTTGGACCGTCAGTGTATGGCTTCAAGCTACTGCCATTCACCCTTCTTGGGAAGGGTTCTCCATTTAACTTGACCAACTGTACAATGCCTCCGTTAGTAATATTCTTAATAACATAAGGCCCTAACCAGTGCATCCTGAATTTTCCGGGGAATTTATCAAACTTACTATCATACAAAAAAACCAGATCGTTTACCTTAAATGTGTGCAACTTGATGTGTCGATCATGCCATGCCTTTTCACGCTGCTTTTGGACCTGTTGGTGAAACCCAGCCAAAAATCTTTCTTCTTCGAGCTAATCCAGTTGTGCGAGCCTCTCTTCTAGGGCTCCATGATTCATCATACCTATGAGCGTTGCTATGCATAGACTAGGCATGATGTATTCCATAGGCATCATGGCTTCCACACCATAGACAAGCCTAAAAGGGGTTTGTCCCGTCAGCATTTTGCAAGTTGTTCGATAAGCCCACAATACTACAGGTATGTGTAGGTCCCAATCACTTCACTGAGCATTGCAAACCTTGGTCAGTGCATTTTCAAGCACTTTGTTAAACGCCTCCACTGTCCCGTTAGCCTGTGGGTGATAAGGTGTGCTCTTTTGGTGATATACCTGAAATTCCTTCGTTAGTGCGTTGATCATCTCATTCAGGAAGTGCGTACCATGATCACTCATCAAGATCCTTGGACATCCAAATCGTGTCAATACATGCTCAAATATGAACTTCGCATCCATCGCACCCGTGCAATCTTTCACTAGCTGCGCTTCTTCCCAACGAGTCAAATACTTCGTCGTCGTGATAATGTACCTCACCCCTGTCTTCCCTTGTGGCTAAATGGGTCCTACAAAATCTATTGCCTACTTCTCTAAAGTTTGCAATGTCATTTGTGGATTCAAAGGAATTTCATCCCTCCGCGATGGCCTACCTGTTCTTTGACATACATCACATGCCTTGCAATATGCTTTTGAATCCTGATGAAGGGTTGGCCACCACAATCCTATGTGTAGAATCTTTTGTGCAGTTGCTCTCCCTACATAATGTCCTCCCGCAGTGCCTCCATGGGCGTCCATAAGGATTCTTCTTTGTTCAAACTTAGGTACATACCGTCGCAATATCTCATCAGTCCCCATCTTGTATAGATGCCCAGCAATGACAGAGCAATCTGCCGCGTGCACCACTAATTCCTTCTTTTGCTAGACAGAGTATCCTTCCGGTGTAGTTCTTGTTGTTAGGAAGTGTATTATATCCTCAAAATGACCATCCGTGACACGTACTGCAAATATCTGTGTGTCAGGCAATCCTTCTTCCAAGTTAGTGGGTTCCTCCCCTATTTTGATGCGCGACAGATGATCTGGTCCCGCGTTCAATCGTCCAGGCTTCACAAAAAATTCAAAATCATACTCTTGGAACAATAAGAGCCACCTGCGGATTCCCCCCCGTAAAACACAGGATTATTGACCAGGTACTTCAGCGCGAAGTGATCTGTATGCATCTTAAAATGGCCTCCTAATAAGTAGTACCGGTACTTTTGGAGTGCATACACCATAGCTAGACCTTCGCGTTCAGTGGTAGAATAGTTCTTCTCTGATTTGAATAATCTACGGCTTGCGAACACGATAGGATGGTCCAAGCCTTCGCCTCCATCTGGTCTTAGTACTTCCCCTAGCACTATACATGACACATCAATGAGTACATGAAACTCTTTCTTATAGTCCAGGAATATTAGAATCGGCATAGTAACCATATTTTCTTTCAATATATCCAAGATTTTCTTATATTCATAGTTCCAGCAGAACGTGACATCTTTCTTCAATAATTTTTCCATCGACATGGTGATCTGGGCATAGCTTTCGATAAAATTTTTGTAATATCCCGTATGTTCCAGAGTAGGGCGCATCTGTTTCACACACCTTGGCGCTTCCAAATTTAGTACCACCATGATCTTCGAGGGGTCTACCATCAGTCCTTGTCTACAAACCACATGCCCCAATAGGTTCCCAAAAGGAATGCAAAATAGACATTGTTTGAGATTTAGCGCAATCTAGTATCTTCGACAGGTATCCAACATTAGGCGCAAACTTTCTACATGGCGCTTAACCAAAAAAATACAGTCCAGCCATAAAAAATATACCTCCGGGAACTTATGAATAAATTCCTTAAATGCTGCAACAACCACGTATGAAAAGATTGCAGGCGCATTCTTCAATCCAAACGACATTACTGTGTATTTAAAACAACCCCACTCAGTCGCGAAGGTTGTCTTGCTCCTATCCTTCAGCATGATTTTGATTTGGTGGTACCCAGATAACCCATCAGTGAAGGAATATGCTTCCTAGCGACCTACATTGTCCAACACTTCATCTATGAACGGAGTCGGGAAAGGATCATGCACACAAGCATCATTTAGTTTTCTGAGATCCACGCATATCCTTATCTCATCCTTCTGCTTTTTCTCTTGCACCACCATAGGGCTTACCCAATCAGATTCTTCCACAGGCTCAATGATGCCTGCCGCTAGCATCTTGTCTAGCTCTGAGCGGACCTTCTCCTTGTATTTCAGATTGAGACGGTAAGGCCTCTGCTTAACTGGCTTCGCATCAGGTCTTAACATGATCTTCATCACTCCTAGGTCTCCGATTATTCCTTTTAGATCCGTAAACTTGGTAGGGAATAAGTCCTAGTATTCACAAATAAATTCAGCGACCTTATCCATCATCGCGTCGTCCCAGTAGTCTCTAATCTTTGTGAATTTGGGTTCTACCTCCATACTAATGTTCACATGTTTTGTTTTCACTAGCGTGGTTATATCAGGGTTCTCAATCTGCAATCCTTGAACCTCGTGGTTTTCCAGAATGTTAATCTTCCGTGGATCCTCATCCTCATCTTCAGTAGTTACATTATAACATTCAAGCGTGTGACTCAACTGAGTAGCCCATTCAGGCTGAATTAGGTCTAAAGGATTTTGTGGTCTCCTAAAGATGGCTGCTTTCACCTCTTGTAGTGCCTCATCAATACTGTCAAACCCATCCTCAAAAATGAATGTCATCATGAATCCTTCGCATAGGATATCCTAGTCGCCTGTCCCATGGCGGAGCTCTATTTCTATATACGAATTCATTGGGATAACATCTAGGGTATGACAAAACAAGTGCACCAACTCAGGTTGGGTATTTTCTCCATAAACCTGCATCCATTTGGCCATATGTACAGGCGGATCATTCTGCCCATCGTACTTGTATATCAGTTGCATCTTAGGCTTCCCAAATCATGTTCTCATCATCCTCCTACATTCGCACCAATCACCAAAGCTTCCCTTGTGTGTACCCCACCATCTTGTAGGTGTAGTGTGCAGTGCCCAGTCCAAGGCGTAGAACTGCTGCTTATTTGTATCTCCCTTTCAAATGCATCCAAAAAGATATCTACCTCATTTAGATTGTCATAAATAGGCAGATTTCTTGCCTCTGACAACACACAGTGTAGTGACTGGGTCACCATGTTGCAATTCAGCGTAGTTACTTCGTGTAACCGATTCTGCCAGCGTTCTATTTCTTCGTCGGAATCCGAAGTGTAGGAACTCTCGTGTTCCCATGTAATCCTTCCATCTACGGTGGGATTCACCCAGTCTTGGTCTCGTGCTGTTATCTTATAGATGTAGTCCATATCATCATCACTCTCATAATCATGGACTGGTTCCGTATAGCGTGATCCTTCAGCAGGATCCAGGGGTATTATTACGTGCAGTGATTTATTCTCAAAGATCATCTTTCACTTCTTCAGATTGATTACCCCGTTCATATCAGTATCCCAGTTAATTCCCATGGGAGTAGGGTAGGGATTTCTATCATCCACTATCTCTATTACTTTAAAATCCACTAGCACGCTCGCTCCCTCAATGCCCACGGTCACCCTTTGCAGTCGCCCCATGGGGATGATTTTTTGCTGATTCGCCATCCTTAGCTGAATTGGAGACCATTGCAGCACAAGTCTCCCCATCCACTCCAAATTTTACTTTGGTTGGACATTCGCATCTAACCCTAGGTCCAAAATGACTTGATCCATTTCATACTCTCCTATTTGTGGGGTTAGTCTCATCTCCTGTCCTGTCCTCGTTTTATGCTTGCCAATTTTTCGTACTACGTGCAACTCACCTGGTGGGGTCCCAGCACATCTATTGATGAGTTCTTGTAACCCTTTCACAGCCTTACTCTCGTGTAGTAACTTCATACAGGTTTCTAGGAAAGTTGTGAGCATAGAAGGGTCCATCTCTGGCTCAAGCTTATCCTTGCTTCCTGAGGTGGAGGCCTCAGCGAAGCTCTTCTTAGCTTCCATGAAGGCTTCACGAGCATGCTCCAAGTCGAATTCAACCTCTTTTTCCGGGGCTTTGCGAACCCATGTACTGTCTTCTGGTTGTTTCCCCTTGTCATCCCCTCTCGTGATCCCACTCCTGAGAACTATGTTTACATTCAAATCCTCCTCGCACGGTTCAGACCTCATCATCTGCAGGTTCTGAGTCAGTGGAGGTCGTAGTGCCCCTTTGTCTCATATCCTAGCTATTAGTGTAGGATATTCTTTTGTTTCATGATCAAATAGCGTGCAATACTTGCATGACGGACGCATTGGATTAGTGCAATCGCGGGAATAGTGTCCTGGTCCTTCGCAATTGTAGCAAATCAACTGTCCTCGACCTCTACCAGGTCCTCCTCTTCCTCGGTCTCGTACTCGCCCCTGAAATCTCATCCGCATTGTTCCTGCATTCTGGTCGAGGGGCAACGTTTCAGCCTGAACCCTATAGGCGAGAGTTCTATCCATCATCAATTCATAGCTCCTGCAAGTACGCTCATCATGTCCTACCAACCTACAAAAGTTGCAGAACAGCTGTTGTGGTGCTTGTACATACTTCTGTAGCAAGTGACAGTTAAGGTCTTGCTTGAGCTTCTGGCCTTAAAGGCATCGGTCCTCCCCCTGCAAGGTAATTTGCAAAGACCGGGCAATGATCTTTGTCATGACCCTGACTCTTGCATTTCAAACACCATACTTCCTCGCGTACCTCTAGTCGAACCGTCTTGTCCTGCTTCAGACCTTGCATCTCAAGGCACAGATTCTTCAGTTGCGCATGGATCTACTGAACTCCTAGATTAGGATCTTGCATCGGAGTCTCATGTAGTCTCATGGCAATCTCCAAGGCCTCTAGCTGAGTTTTTATCTTCTGCTGCGACAGCGCACTCCTTACGTGTGGTAGTATCGAAGCCACAAACCACTCGCGATGTTGTCCATCTATCAAATTCATGTTGGCTTCATGGATTGTACATTTCAACCTCTGATCTAGTTTTGAAGGCATCCCATCTGGTCGCATTGCAATCTCTTTGAATCCCGCAATCGGCTGCGTCTCAGATTTAGGCCTGCTAAATTCCCTATTTAGTGCTGCCTGGATGTCTGCTACTCTAGCATTCGGGTTATTGTTAAAGTACTTAATATACCAGGTTAGCACATGATCTTACAGAGCACTAACCAGTGTCTCCTTCTTTATGTGATCATCTATAACACCTTGAGCTTCCCATACATCCCTGACAACGAACCAGAATTGGTCCAGGTCCTCATTTTCCAAGCCTTTGAACAAAGGCAACTTCACTGTATTTGCCATACTGAACTGCGGTGGAGGTGGAGGCGGTACGAGTGAAGTTGGAGATGATGGTGGTGAAGTCAGAGGTGGTGTGGGCGGAGGTGTTATTCACGGGAATACTTGTCTTATTAACTGAATATCACTTCATAGAGAGACCTTCACTATCGCTTCTTTTTCCCTTCACAGAGGTGAAATCAAGGGGCTATACTCTCGACCCTTATTTCCTTCGTTTCTGTAAATTTTTCCGCTTCGGGTAGTCCCAAACATCAAGGTAGCTGCATAACCCATTGTTACATAGTAATTTGTCACTGTCCTCATCTCAGTCCCTCTGCTGTGTCATGTGTCAAATAAACATGTCCATATCTTCCCACTCATGCAAGAAGATTAAGCAAATGCTCTCTAATGCTACCAATTGACCCTCATTCCCTAAGTTTCTGCCTCGTCGCTAGTAAACCCTTAAAATCTGCGATGGTTCTCTGTCATGCACTATATCATTACGACGTCGTCGCTAGTCCCTATTTCATGACCTGTGACGATCCAGATTTGGCGAATTAGTTCAAATAGTCGGCCTTCTGGACATTTCTAGAGCTAGTTGTTGGGTCAGTTTGGGTCGCCTTTCCGCCTCTGTGATGGTGGTTCTGTCTTTTGTGCTGCCTTCCTTGAGGATAAGCTCCCTCTCCCTCATTTCATGGAGACTCCTTCTCCTATAAAATCACTCACCATTGCTATGATCTACTGGTTCCTTTGGTTGTATAGTGCAGCTGTTGCTTTTGAGTTTGGTAGATAGCTATGGTGTGAGTGTGACAAGTGTGGGATTGCTTAATAGTTTGCAAGAGGTTGTGGAGTGTCCTTAACCTTGTATTAAAGCTTGTAGGTGAGAGAGAGAGATATTTTTGTTTGGGAGACCTCTCTTTGAGAGTGAATGCTTGAAGAAACATACTGGCTGGACCCTCTAAGAAGGCTTGCGACATCAAGACTTGGTTGTAAGCTTTGCTCTTGATTTATCATTAATACAATCAATGATGATTTCCTATGTCTTGTATGTAATTTACTTGATAGCTCATGACTTCTTGACTTTATGAGTAAATTGATCATTTTTGTTTCTCGGTTACATGCTCTGTTGTCTCCTTGTGGTGTTTTAGGTTGATTGCTCATTAAGGAGAAGGAAACGAAAGTTTGAGCAGCGCAACGGAACTTCATCAACCACCGGTTTGAGGTAGGCCTCCAACGATGACTATTTAAGGGAATTAATTGTTGTTTTGTCCTTGTTGTGACTAGACCCACTCTTGGGCTAGAGGGGTTGCCTCTATCCACAGAGGGAACACTTTCCTACTTCACAAGTTGGCAACTCCACTGGGGAGTCCCTTGTATGTTTCTTCTCTTATTTGCTCTTGTTTTGGTTTTGATTTAGTGTTTGTTGGATTTTGGGGTTGAATTGTCAGTCTTTTGGGTTACCTGGGTCAATCTAGGAAGTCCCTTGATTATCTGTTGGATAGGCTGGTCTTTGTTTGGGAGTTTTTGGTTTATCTTTCATTGTTTTTAAGATCGTCGCTGAAAAAATATTAACAGTCGCACCGACGTCGCCTTGTCTTTGTTTTAAAGTTCAGTGCGTTGCTGAATCCTGTCGTACAGTCACGACGATTCCTGAAATTAGCCCGTCGCAGAAGAGACATGTACTCTCGTGATGACGTCACTCTGTTGCTACGGCTAGTGGCTGATCATCCCTAGTTGCTGGTTTTATGCCCACGACGATTCCTGTAGAGTTGTTTTTCCAATTCTACCTCCTGAATTCACCAGTCCTGTTGATCCCCTGTTATCTTTCTCTTACCCATCAATTTGTTTTTGATTTCTTATGTTTAAGGTACTGTCTCTTTGGTTTTGTTGAGTGAATCTTGTATTTTTAGTTTTGTGACCTAGTTTTTTTCAAATTCTTCACTTACTTGACTTGGTTGCTTGTTTTGCCAAGGTTCATTTGCAACCTTCTTGTCGATTTGTTTGAGGCTTCTTCATTACTTGATTCTTGTTGGTCGATTTTTAGTGACAATTATTGAACCAATCTTTGGTATTGATTCGATTTCTTTTCACTACCGAACATAGATCACAATTGTTTGGATCGACTGGTTTCACACTTGCTTGTTTGTTTCTTTAAATTCAAAACAATCAAAATCAAAAGATTGGATACGAAAGTGAGAGTATATTTGCATTTCGAGTTTTCATGTTTGAGAAATTGAAAAGAAAATTTAAAATTTATCATCAGTAGTATCTGTGCATTGTAGGGTTGATGTGTTTATGCATTGTGTTTCTTGGTTTGGGAATGATCTCTCTACCCTCCTGTAGGTAGGTTTTCATTGAAATGAAAGATGCTTTACTCATTCTAGCTGCATCCTAGGTTTTGATTAGGGCCTGGAAATTGAAACCTAATTCAAGATCAACTCTAAAATGAACTGAATGAACTTAACAATGCATTGGATCTTAACGCACATTATTTAGAGGTCTAGGCTAGAGACGTGCTCTGGCATCGTTAAACCTAGTCACTATTGCTTTCACTTAAGGTTGGGTGATTCCTCCTTCTGTGACTCAATAGCTGCTAGAACGGACTTGTGCTCCCAATACCGTCAAGTATATGTTGGGAGACCCCACTAGGTTATCATCCTATATCCTTAGGAAGCCATGTCTGCCGCCTTGCAAACCGTAATGCACCGAACACAACATTTAGGAAGATTGACTGCTGTACAGAAAGTCCTTGGTTTTCATATGATCGCCAAGGTGTATATGCAGTTTTACGAGTTGTTTGGTAAACCTTTTGCCTAGTTCTCCAAAGTAGTCACTTTCGTTCCTTTTCAAACACCTTAAAAGAAAAGGTCCATCTGAGCACTTGTCCTTTCAGGCTCATTAAACCTCGAAAGAGATAGAGTCACCTTTTCGTCCTTTTCTTGACTCTTGAAACATGAAAAGGTCAAGTTTTGTTCCTGCGTCATAAAATTTACTGCCCACGAAATATTCCTGGTAACAGTTCGAGTTCTTGGCTGAGATAAGAGTGTTTTTCAGGCTCTTTCCTGATGGCAACATTCCCCGAGTCTACCGGCCAAGGTCTTCCCCCAGATGGGAACCCTGGTCCATTTCCTTCTTTTGGAAATGCCGGTGCTCCATACATGGCAACATTGTCTTTGCATGGGTTAACCATCAGTCTGCCCGTTTGGTTGTTTTCAACCTCGGTGGTCCCGAGCATCATGACTCCTATTCCACTATCTCCTTTGTTTGAATCACGACATGTTGATTCCAAGGTTGAGCCTGTGCCTTCTTCCCCTGTTTCTTCACCTTCATCTCCTCCTTCGCCTGGTGAAAGTTCCACATCTAGTAACTAGGAGACTAAGAAGAAGAAGAAGATGAAGAAGAAGAAGAATTTCGATCAGCGTGAGACCACTCGTGCAACTATTGCTTCGAGTACCTCTTAGGTCATACCACCCTCTGCTCCTTTGCGGAAGGTTAAGTTTCCTTGTAAATTGTGGAAGGGTGACCATCTTCTTCGTGATTGTCCTGGCATCCCTAGGATCTTAGAAGTATGGTCTCATGATCTGGCTCATCCCTCGTCGTCCGTTGAAGCTCATGACGATGCTACCCTATCGACTGGTAGTGGTAAGATGAAAGGGAAGATTCGATTCCCCTGTAGGCTATGTGAAGGCAACCATCCCCTTCACCTTTGTCCGCTCATGGATAAAGCTTCTGTTGTTTTGGAAAGTCTTATAGCTTCTTCACCCCGACTTCTCGTTGGTTATCAAAGGCTCTCTTCAGACCCTCTCCCTGTTGACAAAAATATTGACTTAGATTCTTCTCTTGTCCATCCTCCTCTTTCCAAACCTGGCTGTGCTAAACCTGTTCCAGACCAACCATTGGTCGGAAAGAGTGTCAACTTGGATTCACCACCAGTGGTCCACTCTGTTCCCAAAGAACATCATGATTATACTGCTCATGTTCTTCTTGTCTCATCAGATTCTCCTGAGTTCGAGAACGACCCTCCTATCCCTAGTGATCAAGAGAGTCCTTCTTCGGTTCCTATAGAGCATGGGGGCAATCATATGATACCCCCACCAAGTAGTTCGGTCGTTTCCTTCGACTGGAGTCACTTGACTACTTTCCGCCTTCCATCCTATGTGCCTTTCTAGCTTACAGTACATGCCTATGATAAGGCAATACCTGGCACTATCTTGGATGAAGGTGCGTCGGTTAGCCTCATGCCTTTCACTACTTGGCAAGCTTTGGGCTCCCCACAGCTTGTGCCAGTCATGCAGAATCTGTTGGCATTCAACGGAGGAACTAGTCAACCTTCAGGGATCTTTCTGAAGTTCCCTGTTACTTTGGGAGGCAAAACCGTCTATATTGACGTGATGGTTGTCCAAGGTGATTTAGATTTCAGTCTTCTCCTTGGCTGTGATTATATTTATGCCATGGGGGCTCTTGTTTCTTCACTTTTCCATGTGGTTTGTTTTCTGCATGATGGAAGAATGGTGGCAATTTATCAATTGTCGTTCTTCAGTCACCTGATGCCTCCTATACCACCGTCATCCCCCATCTGTTCTTATCCACAAGCAGTACCTTCTTTGCCACAGGTCAATTATGTGGCTACCCATTCCGTCTTCGCCTCTGCTGACGATTATGCAGATGGTCTCGTACATCATGTACTGGGGACATTGGAACCTGATCTATCATTTGTGCCTCATGACATGTGTTCCTCCCAGCATGCATTTCTTCCATCTAGTGAAGACCTCTTAGGAGCCATGTTCTCATCTGGTCCATGAACAAGGCCCGAGGATAGTTCGTTCCTGTGTCAACCTCGTTAAAAAATGAAACTGGGTGTCACGAGCATAGTTCCTTGTCTTGTGTCAAGCTCGTTAAAAAATGAAACAAGGAGTCACGAGCATAGTTCCTTGTCTTGTGTCAAGCTCATTAAAAAATGAAACAAGGAGTCCCGAGGATAGTTTGTTCCTGTGTCAACCTCGTTAAAAAATGAAACAAGGGTTATGAGGATAGTTCTTTTACTGTGTCAACCTCATTAAAAAATGAAACACCTCCCTTTTCCAAATCGAGTCTTTGATTAAGATCTTGTAAAGTCTAAGTCAAGTCTTTCCAAGATCTCGAAAGTGAACCTTCATTCCATCCACCTCATTGAACGCAGTGAAGCTCGGGGGGCATGTACCTCGATTATGCTAGAGGCATGCGAACTCATAACAAACATAGTTTTTCGTTTCAATCTTGTGTAAACATGAAACTGAATCCAAGAAAAGTTCTCCATGGTTCAAGCTTGTGTAAACATGAACCCATACCTGATTTACACCTCGTGATTGCCGTTTTTATCCGCTAAATTCTGCTAGATGAGCCTTGGTTGTTTCATTCCATCGCCACCATCTCTTTGGCTGATCATATGCTTTCACTTGGTTGTTTTTCCTTTCCTGAGGGACCGTAGCGATGAGTGGTTTTATTAGCCAGCCTCTTGACCGTTACATGTTTTGAGTAGTTCCACCATTGTCGGGACCAGTTGCTACCCTTTATACCACTCGTTCCTCCAGGACGAGTCACCTTTAGGCTCTTTTCTGACTCGTAAAAGATGAAAAGATTGCCGAGTATTTTTCCCTTTTTAACTCGTTACAGAGAATAAAAATGGCGGTATGCTTTCAGCTCTTTTCCGAACGTTTATAAACATGAAAAGATAGCCAGACTTTTGTCGTTTCAGGTTTGACACTGGTCATGAAATGACGTGTCTTCTGTCAGGCCAGGCAGTAACTCCATTAAGCAAAAACTAATTCGTGTTATCTATTCCATCAGATAGGTCTATTATATACATGAGGGAGAGACTGTTCAGTTCATCTCCCGATGACTGTTCATATTTATCATTTATTTATTTACATATATTTACCCAATCACAAGGATTAGGTGTCAACATTCCCCCCTTAATTTGAAGGGATGTTGGTGAGTCCAAGCATCGTTCTGAATCATTCAAGCTTTTCTCTTCCAAGCGCTTTGGTGAAGATGTTTGCAATTTGCTCATTTGTGGAACAATGACGGAGATGGATTGTTTGGCTTCAACATGATGTCAAATCAGATGATATTTAGTATTGATGTGCTTTGTTCGATCATGGAACTTTGGGTTCTTGGCCAAATTTATTGCAGAGTTATTGTCAATCATGAGTGGAGTTGATTGTACTTGTTTTACCTGCAAATCTTCAAGAATTTTCCTGAGCCACACATTTTCTTTTGTTGCTTCAGCTGCTGCCACGTATTCTGCTTTTGTTGTGGATTATGCTGGAACTGATTGTTTGCATGATCTCCAAGAGACAGCTCCTGATCCAAGACTCATAGCATATCCTGAAGTAGATACCCCAGTTTCTTTGTCTCCATTGAAGTCTGAATCAGAGTATCCAATCAAGCTAAAGTCGTCCACCTGTGTATACTTGATTCCAAAGTCTTGAGTTCCCTTCAAGTACCTTAGAACATTTTTTGTAGTAGACCAATGCCCCTCACAAGGCTTTTGCATAAACCTGGAGAGGATTCCAACAGCAAACGAAATGTCTGGTCTGGTGGTAGTTAGGTAGTTGAGACTTCCTACAAGCTGTCTATACTTTGTTGCATCCTCAAATTATTTTCCTTCAATAGATGTGAGCTTTAAGTTTTGTTCTATTGGAGTAATAAGAGGATTGCACTCTGTCATGCTAAACCTGTTCAACAAATCTCCAATGTATTTCTTTTGAGAAAGAAATATGGACTTTGGATGTTGGGTTACTTCAATGCCAAGATAGTAATGAACATAGCCCAAATCAGTCATTTCAAAACTTTTCCCCAATTCCTTCTTTATGGATGCAATGTAGCTTTCATTGTTCCCTGTCATCAAAAGATCATCTACATATACCACAAGATATACAATTGTTTTGTCAACTTTCTTGACAAATAAAGTTGCATCATCAAGATCAAAATGTTTGAAATTGAGTTTCAGAAGATGCCCAGTTAGTTTTTCATACCAGGCTCGCGGTGCTTGTTTGAGGCCATACAAGGACTTCACAAGTTTGCATACTTTATTTTCATGTCCTTTCACAGCAAATTCTTCAGGCTGGGACATAAAAGCATTCTCTTTTAGATCTCCATTAAAGAAACCAGTTTTTACATCCATTTGATGGACTTTCCAATCGTTCTGAGCTGCTAGTGCAAAGAGTGTCCCGATGGTAGCCCATTTTGCTGTGGGGGAAAAAGTCTCCTCATAATTGACCCCTTCCTTCTATGCAAAGCCTTTTGCCACAAGCCTAGCTTTGTGCTTGTCAAGTGAGCCATCAGCTTTATACTTGTTCTTGTTCACCCACTTGCAGCCAATTGGTTTGGTTCCTAATGGAGGATCAACCAGCTTCGAAGTGTCGTTCTTTATGAGGGCATCATACTGCTTTTGCATTGCTTCTTTCCATTCATCATGAGAAGAAGCTTCTTTGAAGGAAGTTGGTTAAAAATATGTAGACAAGTTCAATTCATAATCATAAGAAACATCCATATCAACAGGTGAATTAGAGTCATCTACATCACCTCCATTTTGCCAGTTTGAATTTCTGGTTCCTGTCTTTCCAACTTCATTAGGATGAACACTTTCAAGTGTCTTTGTCAGCCACTTTGGGGGACCTTTCTAAGATGGTCCAGGCTGCTCCATTGATTGAGTTGGGACTGAATCAAGATTAAGTCTCCAAATTCTATCAATTACATCACTTAAAGCATCATTTGTTGTTGGAGTTTCATGCGGGGGAGAGTGTTCTTCAAAAGAAGATTCCACATGTTGATCTAGTATAGGAATCCCCCCTTCAAGATGTGGAATCTGATTATCAAATTCTTGAAATGATTTTGCTTTTGCAAATCTATCCAAGCGATCACGTTGCCGCTCAACAACATTGTCAGTTTTGGATGATTCAAGAAAAATTACATCTCTAGATACAAAAAACTTTTTATTTACTTCATCATAGATGCGGTATGCTTTGGAGGTGTTTGAGTACCCCAGGAAGATACACTTATGACTTCTAGCACCAAGCTTGTCTCTATGTACCTTTGGTATCAAGGCATAACAGGTGGAACCAAAGACCCTGAGATGCTTTACCAAAGGAACATGTCCATACCATATTTCATATGGATTCTTGTTTCTTATAGCATTAGATGGACATCTATTCTTTATATATGCAGCACATAGAACAACATCAGCCCAAAACATTATCTTTACATTTTTGAAGAAGAGCATGAATCCTACCATATTTAAGATTGTCTTATTCATTATTTCAGCTACACCTTTCTGTTGGGGATTATAAGGCACAGTTGTTTGATGTTTGATCCCATGTTGGTGAAGATAGTTTTCAAATTCATTTGATGTGTATTCTTTTCCATTATCAGTGCAAATAGACCCAATATGAGATTGTGCATCATTTTCAATCCATTTATGAAAATTCTTGAATGTTTGAAAAGCATCAGATTTGTTCTTCAATAAATAAACCCAACACATCCTGGTATAGTCATCAATAAATGTCATGATATATTTATTTCCATTTGCAGAAGGAACATGCATTGGACCACATAAATATGAATGAATGATTTCAAGCTTCCTATGTGCTCTTGAATGTGAATCATGAAAAGATTGTTTGCTATGCTTTCCTAGAATGCAAGCATCACATTGCTTAAGTTTCCTAGGAATTGTAGGCAAAACAACAACACAATTTTTCTTCAATAAGCAGAGACTATCATAGTTCAAATGTCCAAATCTAGCATGCCATAATAAACTTGATGGAAGTGTACCTTCTTCATGATGACAATTGTATGAGAAATGTTGTGCATGAGCAGAGGTTCCTTGCAACTTGAGAAGCCTTTCTTCTTCTATTCCCCTCATGACAAGTGAGTGGTCAGATGCTTTTCTTACCTCAAGCTTTCCATCAAACATATGAATGGAGTGACCTTGATGGCGGATGTGGACCAAGGACAACAAGTTTCTCTTGAGTTGTAGGAGATATAGAACATGATCCAGAAGAAAGTCTGGAAGACCAGGCAGTTTAAGCCTGATTGTGCCAAGCCCTGATGGCTTGATTTTTGATTGATCTGCAAAGTATACTACTCCATCAACATTGTCAGTGAAATATTCAAAAAAAAAAAATCTATGAGTCGTGTGGCAGCTTGCTCCTGAATCAAGCAGCCAATCATTTTTCTAAGAATCAAGTGAAGCATTAAATAGATCTTCATTTATTCCAATGTTACATTGTGCCACAACATAGTGAGCGGATTCAGGTGCTTTACCTTTGTCTGTATCATTAGTTTTACCTTTCTGTTGGTTTCTTTTCTGCTCATTTTTGTCCCATGGTAGCTTGCATGTAGAGGCATCATGTGATCCATTTCTTTTGCAGTGAATGCAGTGCAAATTTGCCTTTTCTCCTTGAGAATGTCTGCCCCCCTGCCTCTGAAATATCTTCCTCTTCCTCTTCATCCACCTCTTCCTCTTGTAGAATCTTGAGCAGGATGCTTTTCTTTATGAGCAAGGCACACAGCCTCTTCAAAAGATTCAGGGGCTGTCTTCTTTCCAAAAGCTTTCTCTCTTTCAGAAAACTTTTTCACAAGAGAGTCAAAGGTTATATCTTTGAGATTTCCATTTGCTTGCAATGACTCAAGATAAATGGAGTAAGTAGGATAAAGTGCCTTGAGAAAAGAGATAAGAGGAATATCCAATTCAACCTTAGTGGATTTGATATCATGCATTATAGATTTTACTTCAGATGCAAGAGTAAGAGGATCATTATTTTGTAGTTCAAGAGTGAAGAGTTTAATCATGAGTTGGACAACTTCAAGTGCAAAATGTGAGTCATAGAGTTCTTTCAGCTTTTGTAAGGCTTCAAAGGCAGTTGAATATGACGAAATATGGCGACTCACCTCTTCATTTACAGATGCTACAATTAATGCATAAGCTTTGCTATTCTTGTTTCCCAAATGACGAGCTCTTTGTCTAAGGTAGGCTGTACTGGGTCACTGTCTCCTTCTTCGACACACGCTCCTTTCCATAACTCATTGAAAATGAGGGTGTGTTTTATCATCCGGGACCATTCAGGATAGTTCTCCTTGCCAATGAGAACTATTCCCACCATGGATATGATTGAATGCATTCTGTAAAAAAAATATTTTTCGCTGATAGAAAAATACTTTTGCCAATATACAGTAAAATTGTACTCAAAAGGGCATTCTCAAAAGATTTCAACTCCACCATGTGACCCATATAAATCCATCATTATATAAAACCACCTCATATAAATCTCATATAAATTTTATATAAATCCACCATATAAATCTCATATAAGTTTTATATAAATCCATATAAATCCACCATTATATATGCATATGGCATACGTCCCCTTTTAAAAACTCAATTACCATGTCAGCAGAATAAAAGGCTGCGGCTGAGATTTACCTGCCCGGTCAGCATAAGCTCAAGAAACAGTTCATTTTCTTACTGCCATTTTTATGAGCATTGCAAATTGCTCCCCACAATTTCCTTGGAGTGAGAGCCCTCTCATGGAAGTTATTTTGGCCAAACTCATGCTACAAAGGGCTCAATTTTCTGAAAACAACTTGTGAAGTGCAGAAACAACATGAATGGATTCTCTTCAAACTATTTGGAATAGGCACGAGTACATAATGTCCATAGAGGTGTTAATTTCTCTTGATGCCAAATAAAATTAAAGAATCTACAAAATGAGGAAAACAAACATGAACTCCACAATAGTCCAACACCTAATTATGGTTCCATATCTTCAACGCAGCCTTGTATTGGTGGTTTTTGCGTGGAGACTCTAGAGAAAAAATTAAAAGAAACTGCAAATGCCTCTGTGTGAAGTCTGAAGAAGTGTTCAAATCTCCACGATACCCCGCTTCTCCATCAGACTCCAAACAGGACCACGCTCAATATGACAGTGTTCTTTTCCTCCAGCGTTCAACATGACAACGTTCTTTTCCTCCAGGGTTCAACGTGACAATGTTATTTAATGTGACAACATTTCTGGAGCCAACGCATGTGCTTTTTTGGAGAGCTTTAACAAAAGAGAGCAGCGTAATACATAATATGAAAGGCAACGTTATATATGAATTTTCAACAGTGGTATAGAGGCCGTAACATAAACTGAATTGGGCGTACTATGGTATGGGGAGACCAATAGTCATAATTATAGCAAACACAACATAAACTCGGCACTCAACGCATTCAAACGGATGGTCAGACAACGTTCAAATGTGACTGATAGACAGCGTTCAAAAATTATGAAATGTTTATGGATTCTAAACGTATTCAGATGAATAGGGCGCAGGTCTTATAAATAGAATATGGCAGAACGCAGGCAGTATCAGACAGGCATACAACACTCAGTCACTGAATTATATGGAGAGCAAAGGAGCAGACAAGGGAGTTATAAGGCACAAGAGCTAAAAAAGGAGCTGGCTCTGATACCATGTCAGGCCAGGCAGTAACTCCATTAAGCAAAAACTGATTCGTGTTATCTATTCCATCAGATAGGTCTATTATATACATGAGGGAGAGACTGTTCAGTTCATCTCCCGATGACTGTTCATATTTCTCATTTATTTATTTACATATATTTACCCAATCACAAGGATTAGGTGTCAACATCTTCGATCACTTTTTTACTTTTTCGGATCGAGGCCACTCATTATGAAAAGTACTCCTTGATCGTAATGGTCAAGCGGTTCTCTTGAGTATTATTTTATACTTTTTCAGGCTCGAGGGACACAAATTTATGAAAAAGGACCTCCCCTGGAGTTTTCTTTTCCGTGTCTTTTTCAAACTCTCTAAACATGAAAAAGACTCCAAGTTTTACCTATGTCGGACTCGTTAAACCCTGATGACATTGGACTCATCATCATGATGGGACTCGAGCTTCTCCTTCCTAGGGCTCGTTAAACTATCACTAGGTTGGATTCGTCTGAAGGATGAACTTATATTACAAGCATATGCTATCCCCTTCAAGCTTGTTTTCAAAAATAATTGGGGTACTCGCCAGAAATGGTGGGGGAAAATTTGGAAGTTGTCATTGGTTATCTACGACAACTAGTCACTCTTGAACATCGACACTTTTGCTTCTCGTTGGGTTGAGGTATCCTCACATCGTCATTTGGCCTTCCATGGTTTTGGGTTGCCATTTTGCCTCATTCCATCTGATCCATGTTGTCTCCGTCAGACTTCCGATCCCTTGGTACCAAAATGCTGCCACATTCTGGAGTCATGTCGTTGATATGTTCAAGAGTATAATCCTTCTGTAGTTATATCCTTACCTCCTCCTCTGATACTCTGTTTCACCATCTACCACTTGTTCCTTATCTCGTGTCGTTGATGGGGGAAACATTATGGCCCTCCTGCGATGGATCATCTCCTATCGATGCTAGCTCATTATCCAAGAGATTGGTCTAGAGATCCTCTTCGGTACCTTGGAGCTTGCATGCCTCAATGGCAAGTTCTTCACACCTAATGATAGACTTTCATCATTGGTCTTCGATTGGGTGATTCCACGAGTGTTCGACTTCAGCTCATTTTTCACACTTAGTGGATTGTACTGGACCATACCTTGAGAGCCATTGGCATTATTGGTGGTTTCTCTCACGCTTGTTAATGGTTTTCATCATTGACCGGTAATCAAGTGATTTTCTATCATGCTCGACCTCAGCACATCTGTTCGCATGCTAGAATTTGTACTATGATCAGTTGGGTTTCAAGACCCCGAACTAAGATTACATATGTTCAGGTTGCGTGGATTGGTTCATGATTACATACATGACTCTTTGATGGATAGCTGCGACCATACCTGAGTCTTCATGGATGGCTGCGACCATACCTTTGTCATTATATATGGTCTTATCAATTGGGTGGCTGCGTCCATACCACAGACCAAGTTTCATATGTCTTTGGATGGCTACGCCTATGCCTAGACTACATGTAGTTCACTATCAGAGATATCAATTGTACTTGCGCCTGCAGGTTCTTCAAGGTGGTGTTCTAGTTCGGTCATGGTTTCATAAAGCATTTCACCCCTCCCACTCTCTCGGGCTTCATGCTTTAGGGGGCATCTGTTACACAGTAATTTGTCACTGTCCTCATCTCAGTCCCTCTGTTGTGTCATATGTCAAATAAACATGTTCATATCTTCCCACTCATGCAAGAAGATTAAGAAAATGCTTTCTAATGCTGCCAATTGACCCTCATTCCCTAAGTTTCTGCTTCGTCGCTAGTAAACCCTTAAAATCCGCGACGGTTCTCTGTCATGCACTGTATCGTTGCGACATCGTCGCTAGTCCCTAGTTCATGACTTGCGACGATCTATATTTGGTGAATTAGTTCAAACAGTCGGCCTTCTAGACATTTCTAGAGCTGGTTGTTGGGTCAGTTTGGGTCGCCTTTCCACCTCTGGGATGGTGGTTCTATCTTTTGTGTTGCCTTCCTTGAGGATAAGCTCCCTCTCCCTCATTTCATGGAAACTCCTTTTCCTATAAAATCACTCACCATTGCTATGATCTGCTAGTTCATTTGGTTGTATAGTGCGGCTGTTTCTTTTGAGTTTGGTAGATAGTTGTGGTGTGAGTGTGACAAGTGTGGGATTGCTTAATAGTTTGCAAGAGGTTGTGGAGTGTCCTTAACCTTGTATTAAACCTTGTAGGTGAGAGAGAGAGAGATATTGTTGTTTGGGAGACCCATCTTTGAGAGTGAATGCTTGAAGAAACATACTGGCTAAACCCTCTAAAAAGGCTTGTGACGTCAAGACTTGGTTGTAAGCTTTGCTCTTGATTTGTCATTAATACAATAAATGATGATTTCCTATGTCTTGTATGTAATTTATTTGATAGCTCATGACTTCTTGACTTTATGAGTAAATAGATCATTGTTGTTTCTTGGTTACGTGCTCTGTTGTTTTCTTGTGGTGTTTCAAGTTGATTTCTCATTAAGGAGAAGGAAATGGAAGCTGGAGCAGCACAACGGAACTTCATCAACCACCGGTTTGAGGTAGGCCTCCAACGATGACTATTTAAGGGAATTAATTATTGTTTTGTCCTTACTGTGACTAGACCCACTCTAGGGCTAGAGGGGTTGCCTCTGTCCGTAGAGGGAACACTTTCCTACTTCACACCCGTTTTTCACACAACAACATTTTAATTCAAGTATTCAAAGACTTTACGTACTTACCTCACTGTCTTTTGAAAAAGCGTCGCTCTACCTCACTATAGCTGACTGAGGTGTTGACCACGAATTCAGTAACAAATCCTTGTATGACACGATTGAGCCAATGATCGATAGTGCGGGCGATCTTATCCTCTGATGCTTCCAATCTTCACACTAGCTCTGGGGTCCATACAATAGGATCGTCAAGTTTCCACCTTCCTTAGCTATTCGCTAGCTTCTCGATCCACTCGTATATCTCGATAGTGAAAGAGCAGGAAAAGATCTCATGGATCTCTATATACAGGGACCGATCCAACCACTGTTCCTTTCTCAGTGGTGGGTTTTTGTTCTCTTGTGCCTTGAATTCGTGGATTTTTCTATCCAACCAGTTTCCAATCTCCTTCTTAGTTGGATTCCAGTGATACGACATCACACATCTCTTGTGCAGATTCCGGTCTTGGCAACAGAACCATTTGTTGACTTGAGGGGGCCTGACCCAAGTTCAATGTTAGTTAGCCAAACAAATCCCTACACTACTGGCCCTTTTGGCATCAGCCCACGGAGCGCGGACTGAAGTCTCACCTGAAGCAGTATGGGGGGATGCTGGAACCAAGTTTTCGCACCCTTGAGATGGTTGTGATGTCGTTTGATCTTTTCTATCCCTGCCTTCGTGCAAGTGATCTCTCCCTAGGGTTTGTAAGACAAACCCTCTGTTCTAGCTTTCAATACCTTTGCGGAAGTGCACAATTGACCTTCGCGCAACTCTAACCTGTAGCTCAGGTACTTTCACGCTGTTGTAGCAACGTGCCGTGCAAATCCCTCAATTATCCTAAGTGATTTTCTTATCTTGTTAAATACTTAAATTTATCACCACGTAAACAGATGTTCTTACTTGCATTCACTTAACCAACACATTTACATACATTCGTGCATCATATAAGAATTATAAGTGAAATTCATACCCAACATAACAAGATGCATAAACAGGAAATAAAGACATAGAAATTGTAGAATACTTCTCTTTATTGATAATTCCGGATGATTACAAACTCGACCCACCCTGCACACTCAGCTGCAGGGATCTGCGCACTCAGTAGCGGACTTCTACCCTAGGCCTCTACGCACTTAGTTGCAGAGCCTCTACCTATGCTACGACGTAAAATTAGACTTCTACCTCAGAGATATCTCTCATACATCATATCTTCATGTGTCTATCTTCTATTATTTCTCTCAAACTACTTAGAGCTTAGCTCTATTTATACAATCCCATGGTTGCGGACCATGGCTAGATCTTTTACAGCCAACATTACACTTCCAAAATAAGGACGGACAACCCTATGATTCTTTAACACCTACACGCTCCACGACCACAAAATGTGGAGTCTTTACACTTGGATTACAAAACTTGACCAAAATATGGGCTTTTAGCCCCAAAACTACCCTTGGGGGATCCCACGCCCAACATGGACTATGTAGGAGAAACGAGCTCAAATGTCAAGTTCTTGTTGGCTGAGAATGAACAAACGACAAAGAAATTGTAGGCCGCCAGGAAAGAGGCATAAAAACTTCAAACACAAAGTGCAGTTTCCGCAATGGCAGAGATAAGGAAAGCGATACTTGATGAAGTATCAACACTTGAGACTACCATACAAATACTATACGATGGAGTTGCCACCGTGCATAAAGCAGTTGTCTGTATGCATGGCTTACAACATCAGAGCAAAGAATTTGTTCAAAATCTTAGGAATATACATGCTTCCATCGACCATGTGCAAGAGTGGACAATGTGATACAAAGGGGCCCTACTTCACTTGTCAAAGAAGATGAAGCCACAGACAGAGCTAGAGAGAGAAAAGGTCCAGATGTTGATCCAAAACTATGAGCATCTAACCCCATTTGTTAGCAGCATACATGCCTCATATGCACGGTTGTAAAAGAGTTTGGATGTCATGGTGAGAACACACTGGTTCTCGTCAATCGGTTCCCTCACCGAGGCTAGACCCAAGAACCAAGTCTGGTTAGAGATCGATGGGTACATGGAGCAGCTAAGGCGAGAGGCTACCAGGGATGACTTGGAGCTGAGCGCACATAACATGTAGAATTACATTGGTGCTCTTGTCATGGTCATCTCTATGATGCACATGGTTCAGGACTAATTTGATAGAGGTTCCAAGACCATATACCCGGATGTTATGGAGGCAGCAGTACGCTATCAAAAAGACACCATCAAGCAGTTTGAGGGCATCATCACATAATACCAAGCTTGGCATCAATATGTGATTGAAGTGTTGGGTTGTGTTATATTGTTTCCACGTAGTTAACAAGGGGTTTGAGGGCACCCGTAACCCCACTTTATGGGGTCCAGAGAAGCGCCCTAGAAAATTTTGGTTTTGGACCCTATGTTAGGTTGAGTGGACCCACCTATGGTTTTGTGCATGATTTTCACACATGTTTTTTGGATGCGTTGGTTTTCGGTCCATGGTATTGGACACGATGGTTTTCGGTCCATGGTATTAGATGCTTCGGCATGTATAAATATGTATTATAACATTGAAAGGAACATAATGAAAGATCAAGCTGGTAGTCTCGGTTTTGGGATCCAGGGGAAAATCTCTGTGTATATGTGTCTTATGTGTTCTGCTCTCGCATTATTTATTTTCTGTGTTTTAGAATTCGTATGCAGGTAATTTCTGTATGGGGTTAAAACCTACATGAAGAACCAAGTGGAGGTTGCTAAGCTGGTCTTTCCCCAAAATTCAGATTCATAGTGTTTTGTCTTGTTAGGTTGTCTCTAACCTATTTTGTCTTACACGGGTACATGTGAAAATGGTAATATTATTTGTAAATATGTTGTAAGTGAAATTCCAAGTGTGAAAGGTCATCATGTTATGCAATGACTTATTTGTAAAGAAGTTGAAGAGTCATGAGGGTAGTCAAAGAGTCACAAAGGGGAATGTCAAGGGTCACCCTACCCTTTGTTATAAATAGCACCTCATAACTCATAGAAGAGGCTTATGGGAGCCAAGATTTTGACTAGGCTTAGGCTTAGAAAAGGCTTGGGATTATTGTGACGAGCATTGGCTTCTCCACAGTGTAGAGAGAGTATACCTCTTTGGAGGAGCAAGTGTTCTTGACTATAGTTTTCCACTATTGGATCTAGTGTTCATCAATGGTGTATGTATGGATGGAACTTTCACTTATAATAATAATATCAGAGCCAACATGCTTTCATGTATATGTTGTTATTGTAGTTGGATTATTCTTGTTTCTTTAGCAATGTATGTTGTTTCACTTACACATTTTCTTATGAAATACTTTGTATGCAACTATATGAATCTTGTTGCTGTGTATTGTTGGATTAATCCGGTACTTTAATTTGTGGAATATTCTGCATTTTAGCTTGTGATGTCATTATGCTCATGTGTTCCTTTCAAGATGCATACTATTACATGATTCTAAGTGGCACACTTCCTTTTCCCTTTCGTCTATTAGAACCCTTCGTGCATCACACTTGACTCTCTACAAGGTCACACACTTTCTCTCACCTAAAGTTATCTTACTTACCTCCGTGTGCTACCCCGGTCAAGGCATTACACTACCACCCACTACTCGGAATCCTGCTCCAAATGGTTTGAGGTCTAGTTGGGACTTCTTATTAGGGAGATCCAATGAATGTTGGTGGGTCCAGCACCATCAACATTTCTGGTGCTAAAAGGAGGGTCAGATGAAAAGCTAAACCCTTGAAGTCTGTTTTGAATTTTTGAACATCTTTCATGACTTTTGTCCAAATCACAACCTCGACACGCTTCACTAAATTTTCTACTTTCGATGTACCGATGAGCATTATAGATGACTTGTCTAGATGTAAGTTCAGTGGAAATAACACAACACTCTTGTTCAGGCACACAGATGCCTTCGTTGGCTTCTGTGACAGGCATGATGTCCCCTCGAATGACATTTCTTGTGGGTTGTTCTCTTTCACGTTCGAAGGGTGCGTAAAGTAATGGTGTCACACATTTTGCACAACATGTATACACTCTTTTGATCACATGTTCAGAGAATTATGTCATGCTTTCATTCTTTATGACTGTAAAGCACTTAATAATAAAAAATAAATAAAAAAATATATATATGAAAATCACTTGACGAATCTCTTGAGAATTTTCATGATCATTTTCTTCATTGCTGTTATGAATTTCCTTAAGATGAAGTTGACTAGAAAATTTTGGAGGAAAGATTTCATTATCTTGTCCACATTTCTAAGAATCCACATTAATTAGACTCTTTCGATCCTCTCCCAACATGCCTCGGTGTTAGAGATTTTAAATCTAATATGGACAAGGTTGTTGTCCCAAGTGACCTCCATCCCCTTCTCATCAAGCAGCTCTAGCTCCATAGTCTGAGGTGGAAGAAGTTGAGAATCCACCTGTTGATCTGTCACCATCTCCTCCTACCCCACATGCTCAGGATTTCTGGGTATATTTGGCCGGGAAGCCCGACGGTTTTCATATGGTCTCATCTTCTCAGTCTTCATCCTTTGGTTCCTTTGATCCCCTAGATTTTGGTGTGTTGTGTCCATCCATTCTGGATTCCAGATGTGATTTTCAAGAGGATAAAGTTTTGGATGGAGTTGGTGTTGAACAACCAACCTGCACTATCATTTTTTATGAGTATGCGTGGGAGTATGAACAAGAATCTATGGTGAAGGATGATCTCCTTCTGTCTGAACCTCATATTATATATCTTGACATATTCCATGATTATACTATTACTGTTCCATCTTGTGAAAATTCATTCCTAAATTTTTGTATTTCTGATCATTCGAATAACACGTGTTATTCCAGTATTTCATTTGATTACAGGGAGGACAAATATTTCTTCCCGGATCCACCCAATCTCTCATCTTAAATTTACATAAATATAAATAGTGATATTTCTCGTTTTTCATAATTCCCTCTTGATGATTTGTCAGATCATGAGGATGTCGTTGTTCATCTTGAGCTTTCTGATCATGGTTTTTGTGATCTTTTCATTCATTCATTCGATCATGATTGTGATTTGTCTATTGTTGATATTTCTATGCCACCAGTCTTTGATTGTCCATCTTTTCATGAATTGGAAACTTTTCAAGTTGTCGAGGCACTTTAGCCTAAGCTAATGGTTACGTCAGGTTATCGTAGCCTTGAGGTTAGTTCCACTTCTAATCAAAAATTTGTTGAATCTATCCAGGCTCCTCATCACTCTATTGTTCACATTGAAGATCAATCTATTTCACAGTTTTCGCATCCTCCACCAAAATTACATGATCTTATTGCTCATGCATTGGAGGAGTCATATGTAGCAAGCACTATTGTGAAACGAAAGTTTTCCTCTTTCTTTATGCTTGCTCATCTTTCAAGTTTGAAGGTGTGTACATGCTTGTCTTCCACGTGCAATATGACACGACACCATCATATGTCCACAAAGTTCCTTTCATTTTATTTTTCTATTTACTTTTCTGTGGATTCATTCAAGCTTCGAACATTTTGGTTTACATTGTTGTATCTTTATTGGTTGGTTCACTTGCATATCTTTCTTTTCAATCATGTTGTTGCTTACATGGGCCAACCAATGCGTTAGTGGCTGCATTGGAAATATCACTTCATGTGAGTTGGCCTATGCTCTGCTTAGGTTAGGAGTAGGAGTAGTGCTCTCTTTCTCTATTTTCTTACTTTGTTTTTCTTTTTCTTACTTCTACTCTTTGCTAGTTTTCTTTGTCACTCGTAGGTTATTTTCCGCTTGAAACTGTGTTTTTCTTTTTGAGACAAGCAGGGTGAAGTCCAAGAGGAACTTGTACAACTATCAACATTTGGTTATCTGTGTATTCCCTCTCCTTAAGAGAATATTGCATTAATTGTTCTAGTCAATGATACCCTGATGGAAAATATGTTGCTTTCAGAGAGAGTCATTGTGGAACCACAATGCTTGCACTCTTAACTATTACCACCTACTTTAATTAGTTTTCTATATTTGGTTAACCCTTTTCAACTCAGTCAAGTATAGTAAGGAGAAGGGGGAAACATTAACAAGTATGTTAGAGGTATATATAAATATCCTTCTCTGAAGAAAAAACCTCTTCTGCACTCAATAAGTCAGGATCCCTCTTTTGCCTCATGAAATAAATTAGTGCTTATGCACAATTCTTTGAAAAATGAAAAGTGAAAAAAATAAAATAAAGGGTGAAAGAAGGGAAAGGATTCTAGCGTAGAGAGGTGAAGCAAGTAACTTTGCCGAGGTATTGTCCAAGCTCGCTAGCAGTGGAGCAATGCTTGTGTCCCTAAAGTGACTCTGTCGGGGTACTTTCCAGGCCTGTTGGTAGCATAGCAACACCAGAGATGAAACTAAAACTCTAATAGTCTATATTACTTGTGTATTTATATATCCCTCATCCCCAATCGAAACAACTCAATTTGACTTGTCTTGGTATGTGTGCTTTCGATAAAGAGAATTGTAGGGACTGCATCTTTAACTCAAGCTAGTGAGGAAGCTATGACAATCAAAGAACTAAACAATACTTCCGAAAGAGTTATTCTCACTTTGCACAAGACAAGATCCATACAGAGAGCTGGAGTTCTACCAATGTGTCGCCAATGTTGTAGTAGTTACAACCACCCTCCAAATTTTTCCTATGCTTTGTTTTGGAGCCTCCCTTCTAAATAATAACAGTTCATCTTGTACTGATCCAGATACTTGTGCTTTAATTGAGCCTCATCCTTTGCATCTTGGCTTGTGGTTTCTTACTTGGTTTACTGTCTAACCCACAAGCCGATCTCTTGACTTGGTTTCCATCTAATTTTGGGCTTGCCTTAAAGAACTTTGTAATCCTTGAGGGTAACCAACCTTGCTCTTGGGAGTTGCACAGTCCAAGCTGACAGTGAGCCTTGAGCTCAAGAATCGTGCAATGCTAGTTGACAGTTAGCCTTCAGTTGGGAAACTGCACAGAGCATGAAAGGCAACCCAGATCCACTCTGCCTAGAAATTGCGAAGAAGCCTTCTGCTCAAAATCTACCCGATGCATAAACCAAAGAGTTTTCTGGTTCCTACCAGAACTATGCAATCTCTCCAGGAAATGCATGGAAGATTTTCCCGAAAAAGAAAAATAAAAAAAATCATCCCTAGAAAATAGGGATCTACTTTTAGTAGCCTGAAGGGGGCACTTGAGTTGTTTTTGAAACTGTCGCCAAGTGTCGCTTTTTCCTTGATTTTTGGCCTTCGCGTCATAAACCCTAAATCGACCAAATCTATTTAACCGACACTACCAGAGCTCATTTTCACATTTGATATTGGATCTCTTGCATTTCCGAGGAGATCAAGGAACCTTTGATGTGATCGTCGTCACTTTTCCTGGTAAAGTTTGCTTTTCTAGTTTTTTGCCACTTTTTCTATTACTTTGGCTTGTTTAGCTAGTGAGAGTGTTGCTTCACTTGTTTTATTGAACAAATGCTAGAATTTTTTTCTTGTAGAAGTGTTGTTTCAAGCTTTTCTTTGCCTTTCTCAAGTGTTGCATGCATTACCCTGTTTTTGCACTAACGGTCGTCGTTGCGACAACTCCTTTCACATGTTTTGTTTTCCTTTAGTTTGATGAATTCCTGAACTTGTTTCACTTGCATGCATATTCAATTAGTCAAATTTGCACTCAACATCACATTATCATTCAGATCTACTTGATTTCACACTCCCATTGGGAAAATCTCGGCTCCCCTTGCCCGAATCTTTCTTTCCGTTGCATGCACTGTGCATTCTAGGAGCTCAAGGCCTATGCCTTGGCTTAAGGAATTGCACATAGGCTACCTTAGCCTGGCTCCAACTACGTACTGTGCAGTTCTAGGACCCAACCTCCCATCTTGGGCACTAAGACTGTGCAATGTACAGTCTTTCTCGGCCTTGGCCAGGGACTGAACTGCACATTGCGTTGTTCGAGTCAGCAAGCCTCCCCAGTGAATGATGGGACTATACAATGCGTAGTTCGAGTAGGCAACCAGTGACCTCTGTGAACTAGAATTGCATGTAGAATATATAGTTAAGAGAACACAAAAACCTTCCCTGAAGGTTGGGTAGTTGTACTTGACCAGTTGGTGAGTGATGGGAAGCCATTCAACTAGTCAGAAATGTTGGCTCATCGGTTGAAGATCCATGTGACTAATACCCAGACTCTACCTAAGAATGAGCAAGCGAGATTCTACATGTCCGCATACTTACTTGATGCAATCTGTGCCCAACAATAGTTTCCTGGAATGAGCTAGACATGGACACCTAAGGAAACTATCATCAATTTTTATTGCAAGTTTCTTTATGACTACAACTATCGAGGAGTGATGGCAAAGATAACTGTCTATTTCATCACCTCATTGTACAAGCTAATCTTTGAGAAAGATCCACCTTGCATGTCCCAAGAATTAATGGAGGTGATAGTGAACATCACAGATTGGTATGCCTCACCAGGTGGCACCCTCACCAGAGTGTTTGGCGGAGAGAAGCCTCCACATGTTCTACCAAGTTATGTCGCTGACAAGTTGGTTATGCAAGAGGTCTCATATCACCTATCGACAGGGTTGTCAGTAGAACTGCATAGGAAGAAGAAGGCACCATGGCCCACTCTTCCTTTACGGATCAAATTGTATGAGATTAAGATTTTGAAGGATGTAAATGTCAAAACTAAGGAGATATAGGATTTGAGTTCAACACCAAATACTTCAATCCATATGATCCTCATGGGATTTTCAAGGACCATTGTGAGAGAGTGTACTTTCCATGGATTCACAGTACATTTCACTGGCACGAGGAGAACCCTTGGAGGTATTGCTATGATGCCTCCAAACTCCACGAGCCGATCAATATAGCAACAACTTGGAAAGCTACTCTACGGACAACAGAAAGAAAGGAAGAAACAACAATAACAAAAATAAGAAAGAATCTAGTGTAGGATGAGGGCAAGAGGGAGATTATTGAGAACCGAGAGGTAGAGCAAAGCTTTAAAATCAGAGTTGATCCTATCACTAAGAGAGCATATTTGGCAGTGGATAAAGAGAGGAGATTGAAGGAAGAGAGAAACGAAGAGCTTATAGGAAGCAAAACTAAAGCTCTAGAAGACAAAGAAGAAGTTGAAGGAAGAAAAATAGTTGACAATGAGAGAAAGAGAAGAGAAGCAGAAACAGGAGGAAGAAGAAACACAAGGTGTGATGACAGAGAAACCAACACCCATATAGGTTGAGGAGTCAAAACAACCAGAATTGGAAAAAGAGGGTGAATAGATGTGGGATCGGGAGCTTTCTCAACAGATTGAGCAATTGATTGAAGTGATAGACAAGGAGTTGGTGCAGGATCCATAGAACGAAGACACTGACCTTGTGCCACGAGCACCAGAGGTCACCTCTCCGTCTCCACTACCTCTAGTGTCAAAACGAGTCCCGAATGAGCAAGGAGAGGTTGTTATCCTTCATGATGATCTGGTCATGGATATGTACAATCTATCATTTGATGATTTGCAGAAGAATATTGTATAGGCATAGAGGAATCAATTCCCAGGTGATCACGCATCACCTGCATTCATCAAGGAAAGGGTGATAGTTCTAGACATCAGAAAGAATCCAATTTCCCTTGTCGATTCTACCTTGGCATATGCAGGAGAAACGAGCTCAAATGTCAAGTTGTTGTGGGTCAAGAATGAACAAATGGAAAATAACTTACAGCCCACCAAGAAAAAGGCAGAATAACTTCAAGCATAGAGTGCAATTTCCGTAATGACAGAGATGATGAAAGTGATACTTGCTGAAGTGTCAATACTTGAGGCTACCATATGGAAGATCTACAATGGATTTGTGATCATGCATGAAGTAGTTGTATGTGTGCATGGCTTACAACAACAAAGAAAGGAGTATTTAAAAACTCTCACAAACATACATGCTACCATCGCCCATGTGTAAGAGTGGACAATGCAGTATAAAGGGGCCATGCTTCACTTGTCGAAGAAGATGAAGCCACAGGAAGAGCTGGAGAAAGCAAAGGTCCAGATGTTGATCTAGAACTATGAGTATCTCGCCCATTCTTCAGCAACATACATGCCTCATATGCATGGTTGTACAAGAGTTTGGATGTCATGGTGAGAACACACAGGATCTCGTCAATAAGTTCCCTCATCGATGCTAAACCCAAGAACCAAGTCTGAATAGAGATCGATGGGTACATGGAGTAGCTAAGGGAAGAGGCCACCAGGGATGACTTGGAGTTGAGTGCACATAACATGCAAAAATACATTGGTGTTCTTGTCATGGTCAACACCATGCTGCACATGCTTCATGATGAGTTGCATACAGGTTCTAATACCATATACCCAAATGCCATGGATGCAAGAGTATGTTATCAGAAAGACACCATTAAGCAATTTTGGGACATCATCACAAAATACAAAGCATGGCATCAATATGTGACCGAGAAGCACTGAGTGGAGGTTACCGAGTTGGTATTTCCCCAAACTTTGGAGTCATAATGTTTTGTCCTATTAGGCTATCTCTAGCCTATTTTGTTTTACATGGGTACATGTGGAAAATGTAATATTATTTGTAAATATGTTGTAAGTGAAATTCCAAGTGTCATAAGTGGAATGTGAAAGGTCATCATGTTATGTAATGAGTTATTTGTAAAGAAGTTGAAGATTCCGAGGGTATTCAAAGAGTCACAAATGGGAATGTCAAGGGTCACCCCACCCTTTGTTATAAATAGAAACTCATAACTCATAGAAGATGCTTTTGGGAGTCAATCATTTGGCTAGGCTTAGGCTTAGAAAAGGTTTGGGAGTATTGTGATGAGCCTTGGCTTCTCCAGAGCGTAGAGCGAGTATACTTCTTTGGAGGAGAATGTGTTCTTGACTGTAATGTTCCACTATTGGGGCTAGTGGTCATCAATGGTGTATGTATGGATGGAACATTCACTTATAATAATAATATCAAAGCCAACATGATTTCATGCATATGTTGTTATTGTAGTTGGACTATTATGGTTTCTTTAGCATTGTATGTTGTTTAACTTACACATTTTATTATGAACTAATTTGTATGAAATTGTATGAATCTTGTTGGATGTGTTTTGTTGGATTAGCCCGTCACTTTAATTTGTGGACAATTCTGCATTTTAGCTTGTGATTACATTCCTCTCATGTGTTCCTTTCAAGTTACGTAATATTACAGGCTTCTAAGGGCCACACTTCTGTTTCCCTTATGTGTGTTATAACCCCCCATGCATCGCACTTGACTCTCTGCAAGGTCACACACTTGATTGAACCCAAAGTTATCTTACTTACCTCTGCACACTACCACGGTCAAGGTATTACACTACCACCCACTGCTAGGGCTCCTACTCCAAATGGTTTGAGGTCTAGTTGGGACTCCTTATTGGGGAGATCCCCTGAATGTTGGTAGGCCCAACACTATCAACACCACCCCATCCCACATTTACCTAGTTTTACAAGAAATTCAGGTAAACATGAGTTCAAAGTTACTACGATGTGACCAAACATCCATTTTCCAATATGGAAGTTGGGTCTACTAGCCAGAAACTTACTAAAACCTTTTAAGGACATCAAATCACCTAGGTGTTAGACCAAAACCCTTGGTGCTCATACCCTAAGATGGAAATTCTTTTTAACTAAGATCATAGCCTAGACACATGTTTAAGTTGTTGTAAGCATGACTGTAAGACTCCAGTCGCATGCACAGACCTCCCTTCGTGCAGTTGTAGCTGAAATTTTCTAGTTCCATGCATGCGGTCGTGAAATCAGTGCCACATTTCCAGGACTAACATATAGGCCACTACCCAGAACAACCCAAACTTTCTAGAATCAAGTTTAAGGTGGTTACAGGTCCATACGATAATTACTAAGACTAGGTATTACTCAGAAGTTTCCAAACAAACGATAAAATTTCATCAAACACATGATAAACATAGTAACTACAAGTTATGAATGCATATATGTTCAATGTTTTCTTAACTTCATCAAGGAATCATTAATAAGGCTCAATGCCCTCTCAAACTAGTTGCAACAACACTAGTTAGCCCGCGCATTCAAATAACCATTCAATAACATATAAAATCATGAACAAGGTCCATAACAAGAGCACATCATTTAACCATTCATATAACCAACATATAACCAAAATGAATCCATGACAAATCAGTCATAAAATAAACACGATAATCCATACATGTGCTCATTGATCACAATAAGGAAATAACTCATGTTAACATATGAAAATGCCAACCAAGTCAAGGACTTCCATGTACGAACTAACCATAAATTGGGTTGAACAAAATATCTCTTTCATCCAATCACCATCATGCCATATTCCAATCATGAATGTGGGATCTCATTGGATAAATAAAAATAGAACCAACTAGGGCTTTTAGAGGCCAAACCACCTCAAGCCTCAACCAAAATGATTTCACCTAAACTAGTCCATAAATCACTAACACCAAACAAGCTTGGATGCCTCCAACCTTCTTCACCATACCCAGAGGAATTTTCCTGTCTCCACCCATCCGTCAAGAGTTCGAGGAGAAACCCCATATCCACCCTTGACCCTTGGGAATTTCTCGAGAGCATCTCACTAGGATCAAAAGTCTATCAACCATCTAAATCTTAAACCAAACAAGGAACCCAAAACACCATGGCTATCAAGGAAATGGCAAGGTAAGGTTAAAAACCATTGTCAATCCAAGAAAATCACATTCCAATTACAAAAAAGAAAACAAACGACCAAATTCATGTACCATGCATCCAAATATTGACAATGTTGTCACACATGCAACCTGTTACCTGCAATGTCCTCTTATTGTAGCTATTTTTCCAACCTTTTCCTTATGCTCCATTTCTTGTCCTTTGCTTGATTGTGTCCAAGTGTTTCCCCTCTCTTCTCTTAGAGCTCTATTTATGAAAGTGATGAAAGATATAATTTTTTCTCTTATGCCTTTTTATTATTGATGTCTAGTCTCTTCCTTTCCTTTTCCCTTTTTCTTTAATTTCCTCTAATTTCTCTCTAATTTCCCTTGCATGCATATTTGTGTCTCTGCATCTTCCTTTTCTCCTATTTTCTTTTAGTTATCATATTACATTGTCATTTATTTCCTCTTTTCCTTTGCCAATCCATTTTTCAATTTCCATATCCATTAATTAACCACAAGTGATGCCCACTATAGTATTTTCCCCTCCATTTAGCTTGGAATATGTGTCGCATGACCTTGGTCTTATTTTATTTACATGGAAAATCAACCCAGGGATGTTACAAACTCCTCCCCCTTGGGGAACACCGTCTTCGGTGTTCTATGAGACTTATGACCAACAAAACGTACTACCTATGGATCTTTATAGCACAACTCAATGCAAGATTTACAATGACAACTGTTAAAAGACATGACAAACATACCACTATTGGAGCTTTATAACATAGCTCAATATGGTATTTACGATGACACACACACACATATATATATTGAAAACTCATTTTCTACAACCAGAAAATAAAGAAGGATATAATTCCTGAACATGATCAACCATATCCCATGTAGCTTCAGCGGGCCCAAAATGCTTCCACTACACTTTAACCTACTCTATTGCTTGGTTCTAGAATTCTCCCTCTTGTTCCACCTGCAATATTAACCAATCAGTCACATGAACAACATCCTGCACATATATCTTAAGCAATGAAACATGGAAAAAATCATGGACCTTCACTATTGGCAGTAGTGCAAGTCTATAGGCCACTAGTCCAATCCTCTCAAGGATCTCAAAAGGCTTTCAATATCGAGGTTCCAACTTGGCACATGACCCAATCCTCAAGGAGCCTCTCTTAGGCTTGATGTGGAACTACACATGCTCCCCAAAATGAAACTCGAATTCTCTATGTTGATTTGCATAACATTTTTGCTTGTCCTTTGCTTCCTTTGAATTCATTTTAATTACCTACATCTCCTACTCCATATTAGCCAATGTATCTGGTCCAATTAGTACCTTGTTCATTATATCATTCCAGTTGATAGAAGTGTTATAACTCCTCCCATAGAGAGCCTCAAATGGAGTCATCTTTAAGTATTCCTGATACTGATTTTTATAGGAAAACTCCACCAGTGAAAGATACTCCTCCCACTTCCTCTGTTGATGCATGACACACATCCTCAACATATCCTCGAGGATATTTTTAACCCTCTTTGTCTATCCACCTATCTGCGGATGATAAGTGGTGTTGAAGGCTAATTGTGTCCCCAAGCCTGCAAACAATTCCTTCCAAAAATTGGAAGTAAACTTGGCATCTCTATCTGATATAATATTTCTGAGAGCCCCATGCAACCTCACTATCTCCCTGATGAATATCTGAGCTAATTCACTAGCTAAATTAGTAGACTTCATTAGGATGAAGTGATCTACCTTGCTTGATCTTTCAACCACAACCATGATGGAATCATGTTTCCTTGATGTCCTAGGAAAATCTATAATGAAGTCCATCAAAATTACCTCCCATTTCCATTCTGGAATCAGAAAAGGCTACAATAGACCAACTAGATTCTTGCAATAAGCTTTCACCTGCTGACGGCCCAAACACCTTGCAACAAACCCTACCACCTCTTTCCTCAAATTCATCCAATATTAGAACTTATTGATAGTTTTCAAAGTCTTCTAGTATCTCGGGTGGCCTAAATATGGATTGCCATGAAACTCTCTCAAGGTAATCTTCTTCAACTCGCTACTATGGCACATAAATCTTACTCCTAAATCTGACCATGCCATCTACTGTGAGGTGATACTCCTTATGCCCATCACCTTCACCCTAATGCTACAATATCTTCTTTAGTTGTTGATACCTCTCATCATGTTGCCCTGAATGCAAGATCCTCTCTTATAAATTTGTCCCATGAGACCTCATAGTTGAAATATGATTCACCCGCACTCTCCTACTAAGAGAATATGTAACCCTGTTCTCTTTTCCCTTTATGTACCTTATCTCAAAATAAAACTCACTGAGAGTAGCCAACCATCTAGCTTGCCTTCCATTCAGATTGGGTTAGTTAAATATATACCTTTGTTGACTGTGATCACTCATCAAGATGAACCAATGCATGAATGATAGTTTCCAACTCAAGAACATGAGTCACATAGTTCTGCTCATGCTCATTCAATTTTATTGACTCATAGAAAACCACCTACCCTTCTTGGATCATGACTACACTAAGTCCTTCCTTGTAGGAATCTGTACAAACCACCAACTCCTTATCACTATCTGCAATCTTCAAAATCAGAGCTTTTGTAAGCAAATGCTTCAACTGCTCAAAACTAGCTACACACTCCTCAATCCATTTGAACTTGTTTCCTTTCCTCTGTAAAGATGTAATATGATAGCCAATCTTAGATAATTTCTTGATGAACCACCTATAATAACTTGCTAGTCCCATGAATTATCTGACCTCATCCACATTCTTCGGAGCTGGACACTCCATGATATCCTTAATAGTTTACAAATCTGTTGTTATCCCTTCCTTAGAAACAACATGTCCCAAGTAATGAATATGAGTTTGAAAGAAACTACACTTGCTAAGTTTGGCATACAACTGATGATCTCTCAACAATCTCAATACCACAGCCAATTGCTTTGTATGCTCCTCCTATTTCTTTGAATATACCAATATATCATCAACAAAGACTATCACAAACTTATCCAGATAAGTGTGCAACACACTTTTCATCAAACATAGGAAGATGATTAGAGCATTGGTAAGACCAAAAGGAACCACCACAAACTCATAGTACCCATACCTTGTACGAAATGCAGTCTTATAGATGTATTCTTCTTTGATGCACACCTGATGATATCCTAATCTCAATTCAATCTTCAAAAACATCGAAACTCCCTTCAACTGATCAAACAAATCATCAATATGAGGCAATGGATATCTGTTCTTGATAGTCACCTTGTTCAATTTCCTGTAATAAATGCACAATCTAAGAGTACCATCCTTCTTCCTTACAAGAAACATTGGTGCACCCCAAGGTGACACACTTGGGCTTATGTATCCCTTAGTAAGCATCTCTTTAAGTTGCAAATTCATTTCCACCAATTCTGAAGTGCTCATCCTGTATGATGCCTTAGATGTTGGTGTTGCTCTTGGTACCAACTCAACAAAAAAGTCCACCTCCCTATGAGGTGGAGCTTTGGAATCTCTGCAGGAAACACATCCTGAAACTACTACAGGACAAGATACTTCCTTAGAACTTCATCATCCTCATCTTCCTTCCCTTTGTAACTAGAAACATGTACTGCAAACAATAAACATCATTTCATATGGTAGCACTTATCTTGCATAGATGTAACCATTCTCACTTATTGTTATAGCTCCAAATCTCACTCTTATGGTTTGTGATGCTGCACTTATGGCCTAGGGCAACCCCTCCTTCCAGACCTGGTCCAAAAATTTAAAAAACAGTGTTTTATTCCCTATACGCGACTTTGCCCTGTGTTAAACGCGTGTACACGCGGGTCTGTCATACCCAACCCGCGTGTATCTATTAAAACACTTAAAAAAATATAATTTCCTCTTTTTCGGGCGGTGATCGCGGGTTTACCTGCTGGATCACCTGTTAGTGCCCGTGGCCCAACTGTTCCCAACCAACTCCTAACTAAAAAACTACTTTGGAGAGGGTATAAAAAGACATCAAAGGGAAGGCCAAGGGGAGAGAGAGAGGAGAGCAAGATTATTATGCTGAGATTTTTCCCTTAGACCAGGTCTGAAGTCCTTGGTGCATTCTGCACTTCCCCCATTTTGCATAGGAAACCCTTGTTTCCATGTGTATTGGTGATCATTCATCCTTGACATCATCATTGAGTAAGACTTGGAAGGAGCTCTTGTTGGAGGCTTGAGGCTGGAACGAATCCGGGAGGAAGCTTGCTTGGAGCCTGCTGAAGGTGTTCAGGTGATATCTTTCCGATATATGTACTTTATTTGCCTTTATATATAAAGAAACACGTCTTTGTTCCCGAATAATCTTTCTTTATGCTTATGAGATTCTTGTGTTGAATTCTTATGAAAGTGGTTACTTAAAGATTTTTTATAACTAACTTTATAGCATAAAGATGATTTATATATAAAGTTCTATACATGTACTGTTGTGTTCTTTGATTTGTTTGTCTTGCAGGTCAAAGAAAGAAGAAGGGAACTCCAAGAAGGGTTTGCACCCTAACGGTCTTCTCGAACGTAGGACCTTAGGTATGTACCCTAAACATTAGAATTTGCTTAAAAGTAAAAAAGATGGCTGTGTGTGTGTGTTTCTTTGAATAAGCAATTTTCAGTCTGGTAGAGTCTTAGCCCAAAGGACCCTAGGGGTACTTTCCCTTCAACCAGAATTGGCGACTCCACTGGGGACAACACTCTTGTTGTTCCTAGTTTGGGTAGTCCTCAAGCCAATCAAGGCTCAGTCCCTCTGTTTGTTGGTTCTGACTGTCTGATATTTTCTTGAACTCCAAGCTTTTCCAGTTTTTCAGTTTGTGTTTTTTTATTTTTCTTGAAAGACTTCAGATACGCACTTTTTCTGGATTACAGAAGCGTATATACGCAAGTTTCACTAAGTAAACCCGCGTATACGCAGGTTTCCTTAGTTACAGTCGCGTATACACGCATTCTGCAAATAATTGCAGGCGCGTATATCACATAATTTTCAAGATTTATAATTTTTCTTTTGCTGAATGTTTGTCTGGTGGTTTGGGTCAGTTTAAAACAGTCAATTCCCAGTGACAGTTCTCTGTTTAACAGGGGGCATCTTGTTTCGAACTCTCTCTAGTTATAAGGAGTGCTAGTCTTGTTTTTCGTTGATTGCAAGCGTCATTGATTTTTGACACACAAGATTTCTGTTTAAGAATCTTGATTGCTCTGTTTCGGCAGAGTGGGAAGATTGTCTTCAAATCTTTGTGTCCATTTTGTTTTCATGACATTTGTGTTTGCTTAACGAAATCATTTTTATGACCATTTACTCCTTTGTTTCGGGAAATTTGTTTGTTACCAGTTTCTTGAAACTTGTCTTTTGATATTTTGGACTTTCATTGCTGCTTTTGATTGTCAAAAGCGTTTTCGAACACATTTTATTTTTGTTGAGTTTTCATCATTTGAAAGGTGTCAATTCACAAAAGTGTTTGGTGGCTTGTTTATCAATCATTAGTGTCAGTATTTTTGAGAGTTTTCCTTTGAAAAAGACTTTTTGGTTTGATTGAAAGAAAATCTTTTGAAAGTTTTTTGAGTTTCGCTTTCTTAAACTTGCTTCTCATTTGATTTCCTTTTTTGCGAAGTGAAAGTGCTTTGTTTTTATCTTAAAACTTGTTTTTATTGTTTGGACGAAATGATTAGTAACAAATCATCTTCTATCTAAGCATTTCAGTGGCAAGACAAAATTTGGTAAAGCAGCAACTTTCCTTCTTTGTTTTTAGAGTAGTCTTTGAATCGTGCATCCACATTTAGTTCTTGCATTAGGGTAAGATTTGCATCTTTTTTTTAGGCATATTTAGTTTTGTTAGTTTTTGTGAGTGTGGGGTCTGAAAAGAAAAAGAAAATTTGTTTATATTACAAGTGTCTCTGAACCTCATAGAAATTGCTATTCATCGAAAACAAAAGTGCATATGCATGTAGCTAAGTTTTATTAATTTCTTTTGCGTCCATAAAACACCACAAGTTTCACCTCCATTACCTTTGACTTAAAGAACAGCCTAATAAAATCAAGCGCTTAATTAAAATCCACTAGAACTTTTTGTTTTAGTTATTACACCAACAAGTTTAGGATTTTAGGGCCTTGGATTAGGCGAGTGGAGAGTTAACTCTCCAAGGCCACACAAAACGTCAAACATAAGAGTCTGATTAAAGAGAGTAAATCCAATAGCGTTAGGAAGACCAGGAAAGCTCCGGATCTGGGAGTTAAGCACGAGGGTCTGTGAAGACAGGGAAGAGAGATACCCCCTCTCCTACTTGTCCGAACTTACCTCACGACTGTTCCGCCTGGCTTCTGCGACGAGTTGGTACCCATAGTTGCCTCTCCTAGGGATCTGCATAGGTGGCTGCGGAGGGGAATCCCGTGGCACCTGAGGTCGACGTTGTATCACTCTCGACAGTACTTCCGGAGGGCACCCTTGCGAAGCTTGGGGGCTTGCACCGGCGCAGACTGTTGTTAGGAGGTCAGCGTAACTTCCTCTGATACCTTCGCTGATAGGACTGGGCCCTCATCATCCCAGACTATCCTCGGAAGGCCCTTTGATTCACTTTCTCGTATTTTGGTGTCCGGTCTCAATCACCCGGAGCGGAAATACTTGAAAGTTGTTTGACTGGCTGTATCTTTAGGAACTTTATACTGTGTGCTCTGTGCTCCTAGTCGGCTTAGCTTTTAATTTTTTGAGTCTTTAGTTAGATCTTAACAAAAAATTCAAAGTGGCTGACCGGTCTCCAAGACGGTCTCGAAGACTTCGTGGTCTCTCGCCACCTAGTTTAGAGCCTTCTCCTAGAAGGCGCAGAGGGAATACTACCGGTGGGGTCCGTCCCACGCCGGTTGACGCATCGGGGATTGATCCTCCTCTCGGGGATATTAGCGGCCAAGCAAGGCCTGGTACTTTTGAACAAGAGAGGGACACTCCAGTCTTTTCTCAAGTTCGCTTTCAAGCGGAGAATAACGTAGAGGTAGAAGAACTTTCAGAATCATTAGTGATTCCAAATTCTCCACTACCATCTAGTTATCCAGACGTATTGCAATACGTTGGGCCTCCATTATATAGACCAGCGAGTCCAGGTTACGCTACGCGCTTACCATTTATAATCACTACTGGAAGCATGGCTTCCACGAGTGCTGCGACTATGCAAACCCCAACATCGGTGCAAGGGGGAGGAACCATTTCCATCCCCTCCGCTTCCTTGTTCGGATCGTTTGCTAGCACATCTTTGGTTGGGTCTACCTCCATTCCGTCCACGAGTGGAAATGCCCAAACCAATGCTTTTAGTACTGGTTCCTTCCTTTTTGGCACCCAATCACAGGGTATTCCGTCAGTTCCGTTCAGTGCCGCTACGTCCATGATGGGCGGATCGGCTTCATTTCAGGGTTTTCCTTTTGGAAGTGGTCATATCCCACATTCCAACCCAACGGTAGGATCCATGCCTTTTTCTTCAATAGGACAAAGCAGCAATCCTTTCCAAGGTTGGAATAACCCTGGGGTTAGTAACGCAGGAACTGCGAATCCATTCATTGGCCAACAAGGAAGTAGGCCGTATTCCACGGTTAGCATGTTTCAAAGTATTCCTCCCCTCGCTTCGGCTTGGAACCCATATCAGGGGTTATCGACTCCTTACAATTCTTTAGGAGGAAACTTTGCAAGCTATGGAGCTTATACGGCAGGAGTTGGTCAAACTCCGAATTTTGCTGGACCACAAGGCTTGCCTTTTGGTTCAGCTGGTTCTACTGGTCACTTGGGGCAGCCTGGTGCCTTTCAAATCCCAGGACAATCTTTTCAGAACTTTGGGAGTTCTGCCCAGTCTGGGTGGAATCCCCTAGGTCCTCCTAGGCTTCCATTTCTGGCAACGTTAAACTTGCCAGATCTCACTAAGCTAACGAACGACCCTATCAGATACAATCCGGCCTGGCCTCCGGTCCCAACCAAACTCCCTTCGGACATCCCAAAATTCGAAGGGAAGAGTGGTGAAGATCCGGGCGATCATGTAACCACATTCCATTTGTGGTGCTCATCTAACTCCCTCATCGAAGATTCGGTTAGGTTGAGACTCTTTCAGCGCACCTTGACTGGTAATGCGGCTAAATGGTATATAGAGTTGCCAGGGGGCAGCTTTACATCGTTCGCAGACTTAGCTAATATCTTCTTGAATCACTTCCAGTTGCCTGTCCGCTATGATGCCGGAACTGAACTTCTGGCTACCTTTCGTCAGGATAAGGCAACCCACATTTCTGATCACATACAGGAATGGAGACGGAGAAAAAGGCTCATTAAAGCCGAAATCCCTCCGGAGTACCGTCTAGAGTGGTTTTTGAAGTCTTTGCAACCTGAGATCTCCAAGGATGTCTCCATGTCTGGGGTCTATTCTGAGGAGCAAGCCATTTTCAGGGCCCAGCAATTAGAACTGATCTACTCTCAGTCTGGGATCCTCCAAAAGTACTTGCCAGATGCTCCTGGATCTAAGGTTGATTTAGCTAAGCCAAAGCCAGGTCCTCACGCGGATGGTATCGTGGGGTCAGTAGACTCGACTACAGTGAACTTGTTGAATCAATTGCAGCAGTTGTCATTACAAACTGCTCCTAACAACCAAGTCACAATGTCTAATCCTCCCGCTTCCCAAAATTCTTCCATTAACGCCGTCCAATCCGATAACCCCAAAGGAAATCAAAATTCCAATGGGAAAAAGAAAGGACGTGGTAAAAAGAAGAACTCGGATGGGAAGCCCGATGCAAATAAATCCGGCAACAACGCTGGTGGTGGTAAGGGTGAGTCGAGAAAGAAAGTTAAGTTTCCTTGCAAGTTATGCAGTGGGGACCATCTAACTCATCTTTGCCCTAGAATCGAAGACGCTCAGCGCTTGTTAGGACAGCAAGGGACTTCTAGTTCGCAAGCTATGTTGACTAACCCGTTTCCCCAAGGGCAGCAACTTCTTGCTGGCGCAAATTCGAATCCTGGGACCTCCTCGGGGGGCAACCAAGAAGGGGAAAAAGCATCAAATGTTTTTATGATGGGTTCAAACGTTAACGTGACTACTCGGTCACGTGATTATGGTGAAGCCGAAACATCTAAGGATAAAACGGTTCCCGGAAGTAATGACCTTCATATTGAGCGACCTCCTGTTGAGACTATACCTAGGATACCGAAAGGTTCCGCCAAACGCGCGACAATTAACCCCAATGCTAGAGCTGCTCAAAATTACTCCATTGTGGAGGATTTGGCTCAAAGCCCATGTGCTATGTCCGCTTTGGAAGTTCTCCAGTCGTGTCCGTCTCAGAGAAGTGCTTTACTCTCCGCCATTGGAGCAGTCGATCCAGCTAACTCTCTAGTGCTCTCTTTTGACATGTCAAATGTCAAAAAGAGACTCCCTCATCATATGGCTTTTCAGGTAAAGTCAACATACCGGAAAATCAATATTTTTCGCACCGTTATAGATGAAGGAGCTTCCACATGCGTCATGTCCATGTCATGTTGGAAGGCTATTGGTTCACCTTCGGCTGTTCCTTCACCAACCGTCTTAACTGCATTTGATGGCCATTCTCACAAGCCGCATGGGATTATCCCGGCCTTTCCTATATGTGTTGGAGGGAAGGTCGTTAATATCGAAGTTGAAGTCGTAGATGCTAACCTAGACTATAATCTCCTATTAGGAAGGAACTGGGTGTACGAGATGGAAGCCGTTGTTTCGACTCTGTTTCGTGTCATTTGCTTTCCTCATGAGGGGAAAATCGTTAAGGTTGATCAATTGGACTATGCTCCAATCGATCCTCAAGCAACCTCCGACTCTACTGTTCCTTTGGTGGATAACCCTCGCCCGCCGACTGAGAATTTAGGAGTAGGGATGTATTCCTCATTGATGGGTACGTTTGATCTTCCCTCTCCTTTTGCAAGAATCAATGCTATTTCATCATCCAAGGAATCTTCTCGAGAGGAGTTCTTCCGAACTCATCATTTTTCCGACCCTTGGACCTTGCCTTCACCTACGACCACATTAGTTGAAGGGCAAGTTAATGGAATGGCATTTCCTATATCTGCAGCTGAGCTTAGATATCAGGCTATCGTAGACTCTGCAGATAACCATTCTACTCCTTTTTCCGAAGAGGAGTTAGATGGTCATGTGGCCCCCGCTTGGAGCTTTGATTCTAACTCTGCCTTGGACTGCTTAGATTCGGTTCTACCTTCTGAAGAAGCAATCCTCGAAATTATGATGGGTATAGATCGACCTTGGGAAGACTTACACCATCGCTCATATTTTCTTCCTCCATTGCAGGAAGTAGAATCTAGATTCTCCGAGCTCGTTGGTAATGATGTTTGTATGGTGTCGAACCCTTTGGCTCCAACACACGTGCGTGCCGAAGGTAATATGTCGGTAATCTCAAAAACGATACCTATAAACATCTCTAAGGATCCTAACATCATCGAGAATATCTTCATCGGAAGTGAGTGTTCCCCTGAAGAAATTCAAACTTACACCGACCTATTCAAGGAATACCGTGATGTATTTGCTTGGTCTTATGAGGAAATGCCCGGCATTGATCCTTCTATAGTCCAACATGAGATCAAGACGTATGAAAACGCAAAACCGATTCGTCAAAGGCTTCGGCCGGTTAACCCTAGGAAAGCAGCGGCTATCAAAGCTGAGGTTGAGAAGCTGCTAAAGGCGGGTTTTATATACCCTGTTCCTCTTACGGATTGGGTTTCGAATCCAGTCCCTGTGGACAAAAAGCAAGGAACAATCCGTGTATGCATCGATTTTAGGGACTTGAACAAGGCTTGTCCAAAAGACAATTACCCCACGCCATTCATTGACCAGATTATCGACGAGTGTGCGGGTAATGAAATTTTTTCCTTCATGGACGGTTTTTCGGGTTATAATCAGATCTCCATTCGTCCTGAGGATCAGCATAAGACTGCCTTCATATGTCCCTGGGGTACCTTTGCATATCGAAAGATGCCCTTTGGTCTTAAAAATGCTGGAGCCACCTTTCAGCGGGCCATGTCTTACGCTTTCCACGACATCAAACATATCATCGAAGCATACTTAGATGATCTCGCTGCTCGTTCTCGAAAGAGGACTGATCATCCTAGTCATCTTCAATTAGTCTTTGAGCGATGTCGTTTCTATAAAATCCGGTTGAATCCCAATAAGTGCGTTTTCGCGGTTACATCCGGTCGGTTGTTAGGGTTTATTGTGTCTAATGAAGGGATTCGGGTTGATCCCTTCAAGGTTGAGGCAATAGTTCAGTTGCCTCCCCCGTCTTCAATTCGTCAACTTCAAAGTCTTCAAGGGAAGGCCAATTTCTTAAGAAGGTTTATAGCAAACTATGCCGAGATCACTAAAGGGTTCATGCGTTTGCTACGGAAAGGAGTTCCATTCCTGTGGGACGACTTTGCGCAGCGGTCGTTTGATGCTTTGAAAAAGGCATTAGTCTCTGCCCCGCTTTTGAGTCCACCGGATTATGGTAGAGACTTCCTTTTATATCTCGCTGCAGCAGAATCTACCATTGGTATGGTTCTAGTTCAGGAAGACGATGCTCTTGTCGAGCACGTGATTTATTATTTGAGCCGAGGCTTGATAGGCCCTGAACTCCGCTATTCTCCAGTTGAGAAGTTGGCCTTGGCAGCAGTCCATGCTGTCCAGAGGCTCCGTCATTACATTTTGCTACGCAAAACTTTTGTCTTAGCGGCGGTCAATCCATTCCAATTTGTCCTCAGTAGGCGAGTGATTGGGGGCAAATATAATAGATGGATAGTCATTTTACAAGAATTCGATCTCGAGTTCTTGTCCGCCAAGTCTAAGAAATCTATGGTCTTCGCGGAGCTAATTTCTGAGCTTCCTTGTGGAGAGGATATTGTTTACGAGGAAAGTTTACCCGACGAACATATATTCCTCATCTCTTCACAAGACCCTTGGTATGGAGATATCATTGTTTATCTCCAGACTTCGAAGTTTCCCTCTACTTCCTCCAAGGATGAACGTCGCAAGTTACGTCACCTGGCTAAAAACTATGTTATCATTGGTGACACTTTATACCGTCGAGGGGTTGATTCAATTCTTCGACGTTGTTTAACCTTAGAGGAAGCAGAGTCTGTTCTTAATGATTGCCACAGTGGAGCTTGTGGTGGTCATCTATCCGGGCTTGCTACAGCCCAGCGCATCTTACGTGCCGGCTACTTTTGGCCTTCACTCTTTAAGGACTGTGTGGAAGCGGTAAAACGCTGTCACCCGTGTCAAATTTTTACTCGCAAGATGCGCGCGCATCCAGCTCCCCTTTTTCCCGTTGTCACCGTCGGTCCCTTTACTAAGTGGGGTATTGATTTTACGACTTGTAATCCGCCTTCAGCGGCAAATCACAAGTACATTATCGTGGCTGTAGACTACTTCACGAAGTGGGCTGAAGCCATGCCTACTTATAAGAACGACAGTGACACGACAGCTTTGTTTCTTTTCAATCAAGTTATCTCAAGATTCGGTATCCCAAGAGAGATTGTCACTGACCATGGCAGTCATTTCCAAAATCAGCTAATGTCCGAATTGGCTTTTAAATTAGGTTTCCGTCAAGAGCATTCGTCTCCTTACTATCCTCAGGCCAATGGACAGGTCGAGGCGGTCAATAAAACTCTTAAGACGATACTCCAACGGACAATCGATAAAAATCGGTCCAATTGGCACATTATGTTGTATCCGGCTCTTTGGGCATACCGAACCTCCGTTAAAACGGCTACTGGTTTTACTCCTTTTCAGTTAGTTTACGGGATGGAATCTATCTTTCCGGTCGAATGTGAAATTCCATCTCTGAAATTGGCTGTCGAGCTTCTTCCTGAGACTTCGAGTCTCGAGGAGCGCCTAGTTCACCTGGAACATCTCGATGAGCAGCGTCGAGATGCCGCCACGACGAATGAGGCCCATAAGAAAAGGGTCAAAACTCAGTATGATAAGTCTGTCCGACCTCGTGTCTTTTCTGAAGGTGACCTTGTCTTGGTCTATGACCAAGATAAGGACGCCTTGGGGGCAGGCAAATTCAAGCCTATGTGGTACGGTCCTTTCATTATCAAACGAGTCTTAGAAAAAGGATCGTATGAGTTAATTGATTTCGAAGGAAACAAGCTGGCGGAGCCCCGAAATGGGCTCTATTTAAAGAAGTATTTTGCTTAGTTTTACCAGGCAATGGCTTCTTTGTATTTTATGTATATTTGTACATATCTTATCGAGCGTTTTCTGATATCAGCACTTTTTGGTCTGCTTTGGCAGGTGTTGATGGATGATTTGGTTTATTTTGGATTCGCCGATGGTGCTAGTCGGCACACTCGGAATCTTGCTTCCGCAGCTTGGGTACTTTATTACCCAACTGGTCAGTTGATGACATCGAGAGGCGTGTGTATCGGTCCTGCTTCAAACAATATGGCCGAGTATACAGCTGTTATCAATTTACTATCCGAGGCAATCTCTTATGGGATCGACTCGTTGGTAGTGTATCTTGATTCTCAATTGATAGTGTCTCAGTTAAATAACATTTATCGGGTTAGAGATCCATCATTATATCGCCAATATTTAAGGGTGAGGTTGTTGCAAAGATCATTTACTTACATTAATTATTTGCACATTCCAAGATCTCAAAATTGGTTAGCTGATTCTATCGCTAATCAAGCATTAGACTGGCATATCAATCATTCATCATCATAAAATCATGCATCAAAAAGTCAAACTGTATATATATATATATCGCAAAGCGTCTCGAGTGTACATATGTGTGTCCAAAATATACAAAATTGGGACTCAAATGCCCATAATCATGTCAGGCATATCTAATGCCTCGGCTCTGGATGAGCAGCTAAATAACTAACTATAGCAGTGGCCACGCGCCGAAAGACGCGAACCCAGTCACGTGGCATCCCAACCACATGACGCTGCATATCTGGAGGAAGGTCCTCTATCTCGGCCATCGGTACTTGGTAGCTCAATCTCGCCAAGTGTCGCTGGACGTTGTTGAGGGTCCTTTCCGCATTCGCAGCCTCCTCTTCGGCTCCTCGGCCACGCCGTCCATGCCGTGGGAATCCATCTGGTCGCACGGGCCCAATGTCTGGAACATGATCATCATATCAGTCATTTGAATCTCATCAAAAAATAAATATATATATATTTTTCAAAGTTCATCATTATACTTGAAAAATCCTAAAAATCATAAAATCATAAAAATCAAAAAAAATCTTACCGATCTCGCCCCATGCTGCGTCTGGTGGTAACACTAGGTCAGGATCTCCTCGGAAATCCAGTCCAGCATAGGGGTAGTCGTCTATGGCGATGATCTGTTGCTCCCACCAAGCAAAAAAGTCGTCGTCGAATGCATTCCTGGGCACTTCCCCACCCCCCAGACGTTTCATCAAGTCAGCCCACCGGCCCATGCGTGGATCACGTGGACTACTGATGGGAACTGCTACCCTGGGGCGGAGTGCGGGAACCTTCTCGAAGAAAAAAGTGCATAAAATGGTTCCGTACCCAAAGTTCTTGGTCTGTCCCCTCCTGATAGAAGCAAGCTGCTCCTTCATGTTGGCAAGTAGAGGAGTACACCAGTCAAACACCGTGGTGAGACAGTCCACTGCTACGCTCATGTTTACCCGTGATGCCTGATGTAGCGAAGATGATCCGTTCACTCGAGCTATGGTGAACAAGATTATCCGCAGTGACAAACTCGCCACGTGTGGGATCGAGATCTGACTCCCGACCTTCCGATGACCTGGGCAGTAAAGTTGTACATAGTCGTCTACACTGAGACTATTCCGGGTCCTGCCCCGGGAGTGTACTACCTCTCCCCTTCGGGAAAGGCCCGTGATGAAATATATATCTTCCACTTCTATCCTGAGTGGCATCTGATCAATCATAAAAGCTTCTTCCTCGACATCCCAATAATCAATGAGTCTCTCGAGCAGACGCACATTTGCTTTCATATTCGGCAACTTGAAGAATTTTAACAATCCGCATCCCCGTAAGGCATCTAATGCCTCATCATTGTCCATGACTTCATTATCTACAGCTGAGTGCTCTCTTTCACGCCATGTGAGAGTCATCCTGGAAGAAAAAATCATTTTCATCCATTAGTTTTATGTATAAAAATTTTTCGCTGCGCACACGCGGTTTACCCTATACACAGTCGCGTGTAGGGCCGTCGTATACGCGATTTATATACATCCAACCCGCGTGTACGCCGCAGAACGATTTTTTGCAAAAATCTAACGGTGAAACACTAATTAAACTTCCTAAAAACTATCACAATTGATTGCAAGACAAGTTTAGTGCTTACCTGGAAGTTTTCGGCAAGTTTGAACGGTTGAATAAGTCACGGGGAAAGTTTGCTCCTTTTGCTCCACAATTTGCTCTCCAAGTCAAATGGTGAAAATGGTAAGTCCAAAATTTCTTTTTATAAGTTTTGAAAATGCAAAATTTTTTCAAAATTTTATTTTGTTTGGTTTCATGTCACTTTTAACTTGGGAGCTTGGAATGTCGAGATTGAGTTGTTTTTCAGGACATTTTGGACATTTTTCGACGGTTCGAGACGGTTCCATGACTGCTGACCCGTCATGGCAGGTATCGTGTTCTCACTGGCATATAGGTTAGGGACACCATTTTTCCGTTGCATTATGCATACTAGCCTCCATTTGACCGATACATCTGCCGTAGGGTCGACCCCATCATGTTATGGTTCGCAAGCCATTTTCACTCGCCGATTCTTTAAATCATGACATGATGGTAGAGCCATCCTTTTACATGGGCATCCTAGTTAGCACCTCACTGACATTTGTTGCCCATGCTGCTTCGTTTTGAGTAGGCTCGGGAGTCCTCTGTAGTCCCGCCATGACTTATGCGTTGAAGACTCATTCTTCTTTGCTTCTTCGTTTCGTTCTGGCCTTATACCCTAGAGGCTCCTATGTGTGTTGAGTTGTACTTCTGCATTGCATGTTGACCATTTGCACCTTTTGGCCTATAGCCGGCTTCACTTGGACTCGTGTTTAAGCCCACTTTTGACCATGACGTCTGCAAAAATCAACCTTGCATCCCCTTGACCTCTGCAGCTTGACATACCCAGATCCGTGGAAGGAACATACCTCTGAGTGTCACCGACCAGTTTTTCACCTCCCTGCATTGAGCATAGGAACGTTCCTTTCCCAGGAACTAGATCATCTGTTTCACCGACACTCGTTCTTTCCACTGTACCATAGCATTCTTTTATTCTTTTTCCGGCTTATCAGAAAAAGACAAAAAAATTAAATATTCCAAAAAGAGCGGGAACAGGGACATTATTTCCATTTATTGTTGGCAGCTAGAGTCAGTCGAACAAAGCACTCAAAACAAAGTCTCCTCCGCATGGGTGGGATTTAGTTTGACTTAGGTAAGCCATAACCTTGTTATCGAGTTAGTTCTCCCCCGATTGGTTATCTCTTCCAATCATATGGAGGGTTCGTTCGTGCCTCCTGCATGACGAACTTATACAGATTCATTATATGCTGCCACATAGTCACATTGAGTCGTGCTTTTGTTCAAGGGAAGTTAGCCTGAGTCGGCCTTTCTGCGGTGTCTCTTGACTCATTTTTTCAGTCGGCCATCCCTGGTTGTCAGTGTCATGTCTATCATCACATCAGTTATATTGGTCCTTCACTCGTGCCGGTTTGAGAAGGTCCCCATTGACTTCTTGCTGGCGGGTCTTGTCCTTATCGACGACGACACATTGCTCTGAGGGCAGACCTAGAGACCGCACCCTGGCCCTATTTTCATTATTGATAGATCACCTTGTGCTCAGCATCGATCAGTATCATGGGTCTTTGACTGAGTGGTTTCCCTTGTGTTCGACATCAGCATACATTATCACACATTGGGATTCGTGCAGTACCTTGGTTTCCATTTGACCCTATTGGTGGATACCTCGCCTCTGTGTCAGCTTTCATTATTGGTTGGTTCAGAGGGTTTCTGCCGTGCGCTAGCCACATCTTGTGTACGCCGGAAACGTACTTCGGTTGGGTTACTACATCTTTTTCGTCCGATTCCTTCCACATTATTGGCCTACGGGTTACACTCGCGCTAGATTGATGGAGGATGCCTTAATGCCTTCCTTCTAGCGGATCTTTCCCTATCGACTCCGACTCATTGCTCTGGGGCAAAGATCTAGAGTCCATTTGGCAGTACCTTGGGGTTTGCAGTCATTAGTGGCAGATTCCTCGCTATCGACAGTGGGAAACCATCATTGTCTCCTGATTGATAGATTCTTACAGGTGTTCGACTTCAGCTCATCTATTCACACTTGTTAGATTGTACTGGGTACCTTGACGCTCATTATCATTATCGGTGAGTAGTCTCGCGTTTGTTAACGGTATACATCAATGACCGGTAATCAAACGATTTCTCACATGGTCGACTTCAGATCATTTATTCCCATGGTGTAGAAATGTACCACGGCGGTCGGTGAAGACCTCAGGTTGTATCAGCATTCATTGGTTCACTTGACAGTTGCTCCTGTTGCTGCTAGTTGATACCACTCCACCTTATATGTTGCAGTCAGTCATAGCGACATTCTATATGCTGGCACCTGAGTTTGCAGTATAGTACCATCCTATTCCATCATGTTCAGTTGGTACCTTATGGGATCAGTCTTTGATTTCAGTGATCCGTTGCATCTTTCAGCATCATTGACAGTTTTATATGTGATATTCAGACATGTACTTACTCATTATGATCAGATGATCCATTATGTATTTTACAGTCATTTATACTTGTATACTTAGTGGATCCGCTTGTACTTGATATGCGGACATGCTTTACTTTTCCTGAGCATGGGTATGCCCGCCTCAGACAGTGTTTCTTTCTGATCTCCTTTCGGTGGCTTGGCAGGCTGAATTCTGGTGAAGTCCTCCTCGGTTTTTCGGCAGAGTTCCTTTCCTTGTACTTACTTAATATATTTCGGCCATCATGTTCCCCTTCTGACCTCATACATTAGGGGGCATCTGTTATAGCTCCAAATCTCACTCTTATGGTTTGTGATGCTGCACTTATGGCCTAGGGCAACCCCTCCTTCCAGACCTGGTCCAAAAATTTAAAAAACAGTGTTTTATTCCCTATACGCGACTTTGCCCTGTGTTAAACGCGTGTACACGCGGGTCTGTCATACCCAACCCGCGTGTATCTATTAAAACACTTAAAAAAATATAATTTCCTCTTTTTCGGGCGGTGATCGCGGGTTTACCTGCTGGATCACCTGTTAGTGCCCGTGGCCCAACTGTTCCCAACCAACTCCTAACTAAAAAACTACTTTGGAGAGGGTATAAAAAGACATCAAAGGGAAGGCCAAGGGGAGAGAGAGAGGAGAGCAAGATTATTATGCTGAGATTTTTCCCTTAGACCAGGTCTGAAGTCCTTGGTGCATTCTGCACTTCCCCCATTTTGCATAGGAAACCCTTGTTTCCATGTGTATTGGTGATCATTCATCCTTGACATCATCATTGAGTAAGACTTGGAAGGAGCTCTTGTTGGAGGCTTGAGGCTGGAACGAATCCGGGAGGAAGCTTGCTTGGAGCCTGCTGAAGGTGTTCAGGTGATATCTTTCCGATATATGTACTTTATTTGCCTTTATATATAAAGAAACACGTCTTTGTTCCCGAATAATCTTTCTTTATGCTTATGAGATTCTTGTGTTGAATTCTTATGAAAGTGGTTACTTAAAGATTTTTTATAACTAACTTTATAGCATAAAGATGATTTATATATAAAGTTCTATACATGTACTGTTGTGTTCTTTGATTTGTTTGTCTTGCAGGTCAAAGAAAGAAGAAGGGAACTCCAAGAAGGGTTTGCACCCTAACGGTCTTCTCGAACGTAGGACCTTAGGTATGTACCCTAAACATTAGAATTTGCTTAAAAGTAAAAAAGATGGCTGTGTGTGTGTGTTTCTTTGAATAAGCAATTTTCAGTCTGGTAGAGTCTTAGCCCAAAGGACCCTAGGGGTACTTTCCCTTCAACCACTTATGTAGGCTTATTCTTTCCTTGTAATATCCTCTTCTCCATCATCATCCATAGACTCAATGACCTTGTCATAGCATTCTACCTTATTCCTGTGAATGAATAGCTAATCAGTTCCCAAAAGCATGTTATATGAACCCAAAGGAAGCACATTTATATGTGTTGATGTAGGCATACCATTAAGCTCAAATACACAAGATCTCAGAACTCTTATTTTGGTCCCTATATCCAGTTGCACCAACCAAGATTTTGCATGCACTTCTTTATTCAACCTGCATTGATCTACCAAGTCAAGACTAATATATCTATAATTCAACTGAGGATCAATCAAAATAGAAAAAACTTGATCTCAAAGCTTACCTTCCATCTCAATAATAGATGCCTAATGATCTACCTACCTATTATCCACTAATGCATAGATCTAAGGAATGATCTAGAACACATCCCCAATTGTTTGCGCCTCCTGAGAACTTTAAATCAAAGGCCTGCCACACTGATGTGATGAAAAATCCATCTCGTGAGGATCTCCACCACAAGTCCAACACCTTAAAGGTTTCCTGCCATTTCCTTTTTTTTTACTACTCCTCGGGTTGAGACCCATGTCCTCTCTCAACTGCATTTAACTTGTTATGAGGTCCCACATTTTCCTTGTCACCTGCATCCTGAGATATTCCTCTCTTATTAGGCAATTTTCATTTCATCTTCTCATTACCTTTCTAGTCCCGCTTGAACTTAGGCTTGTGCTTTGACTTCTCATAAAAATGCTTCAACTTTCCAATGACTTCCTCCAATAACCAAGGCTCATCATACTCAATCCTATTTTTGAATGCTAATGGAAGTCCACTGATGAACCTTTGGAACTTTTTTTTCTCATCCATGAGATAGGGAACATATCTCAACAACTCTATAAATTTGGTCTTGTACACTTCATCTGTCATGGAACCCATATTGAGCTCATAGAATTCTTTTGCCTTTCCATCATAATACCTCTCAGACAAGTACTTATTACTCAAGAGTCTTTCAAACTCATTCCAAATTAGCTCCTCTTCCCTAAAGCCTCTAACATGCTTAACATCCTCCCACCAGATATCTTCTTTTCCTTTGAGAATGAAGGTAGTTATCTTGACTTTCATGATCTTTGAGAAATCATGAAATCTGAAGAATTTTTTCATCCCAAGAAGCCATTATTCTAGGTATTATTCTTTCTTCACTTCCCCATCGAAAGTAGGAGGCTTTCCTTTCATGAACTCCTCCAGCAAGTGCCCCTCTCACTCCTCCTATAATCATGTTGGCGGTGATTACAATGATGTCCCTCGAAACTGGAGCTAGAATAAAATCCATGAGTGTTATCCCTCCCATCAGGTGTATCCAAGGGTCTTCCACCTCTCACCGTATCATCCTTGTTAAGCTTTTACTCCTTGCGACACCTGCTTCCATCCACACCATTTGTCTTTTATTCCTGTCCATGACTTATTCCCAGTTGTCTCTTCTTCTGCAAATCTAAAAGGCTCTAAAGAATCACTGCATTAACCTTGGCTTCCTATTCCTAATCTATATCAATCCTTTCCTGTGCCTCAACCAACTACTCATTGTCTTCCTTGCAACTCATGATTTCTTCCTTGAAACTTCTCAATGTCTCTACCAAACGAGGAGAATGTCCCTCTCCCTGTTGCTCAACTGATCTCTCCCATCCTTCTAATGTCTCTTTAGGCCTATACGGAGAGTCATATGAACTATACTAAAATATTTTTATCTTCATCTCTTGGCCTTCTATGTCTTGTAATATGCCATTGTTAGCTATGTAAAACATAATCAAAATCATACCTCAAGGTATATCAAGGGAGGCTATTGCATTTGCACAGGCCAATCCAAAGTGGCATGATAAACCATCACAATAATACCATATTATACATGGATATCGTAACGATTACAATAAACAATTAACATGCATGAATGATAAATATATAACAACTTACATGCATGCATAATAATTTGCATTTACCCTGAGGTCCAGTGTTGCAAACTCGTTCTAATACCACCCTGTAACCATCCCATCCCACATTTACTTACTTTTACAATCTCTCCAGGTAAACATGAGCTAAGAGTTACTATGACATGACCCAACATCCAAGTTCCATTTATGGAAGTGGGGTCTACTAACCAAAAACTTACTTAAACCTCTCAGGGACATCAGATCACCTAGATGTAATACCACAAGCCATGGTGCTCATACCCTGAGCTGGAACTTGTTTTTAATTGATTTCACAACCCAACCTTATGCATAATCCATTGTGAGTGTGACTGGAAGGATCCAGTTGCACATAAAGGCCTCACTTAGTGCAGTTGCAGCCCAAATTTCCCAGTTCCATGCATGCAGCTACAAAATTAGTGCCGCATTTTTAGGGCTAGCCTACAAACCATTGCCCAGAGCAACCCAAAAATTTCTGAAATCAAGTTTAAGGTAATGACAAGTCTATATGATAAGTACTAAGGCTAGATCTTGCTCAAAAATTTCCAAACACATGATATCAGTTCGTCAAACACATGGTAAACATAGTAACTATGGGTCATGAATGCATATATGTTCAATGAATTCTTAACTTCATCAAGGAATCATCATGAACTCTCAATTCCCTCTCAAGCTAGTTGCAATAACAATATTTAGCCCATGCATTCACATAACCATTCAATAACTTATCAAATCATGAACAAGATCCATAACAAGAGCACGTCATTTAACCATGCCTATAACCAACATATAACCAGAATGAATCCATGACAAATCAATCATAAAATCAACAAAATAACCAATACATGTGCTCATTGGTCACAATAAGGAAATAACTCTTGTGAACATATGCAAATGCCAAACAAGTCAAGGACTTACATGTACCACCCGAGCATAGATTGGGTTGAACCAAATCTCTCTTTCAACCAATCATCCACATTCCATATTCCAAGCATGAATGTGGGATATCATGGGATAAATCAAAATAGAACTAACAAACGATTTCAGAGGCCAAACCACCTCAACCCTCAATCATAGTGATTTCACCTAAACTGGTCCAGAAATCACTAACACCAAATGAGATTGGATGCCTCTAAATTTATTCACCATACCCAGAGGAATTTTCCTATCTCCACCCATCCATCAAGAGTTCTAGGAGAAAGTCCATCTCCACCCTTGACCCTTGGGAATTTCCCAAGACCACCTCACCGGGATCCAAAACGTACTAACATCCAAATCTTAAACCAAATAAGGAACCCACAACACCATGGCTATCCAAAAAATGGCAAGCAAGGCTAAAAACCACTGTCAATCTAGGAAAATCCCATGCCAATGAAAATAAAACAACCAAATGACCAAATGCATGTACCATGCATCCAAATCTCAACAATGAAATAACACATGCAACCACTTACTTGCAATGTGATGATTTGGGGTAGCATTGGATGTGCTCTAGCAATGAAAATTGGTGGAGAGGCTAAAGCACGAGATATCAAAGACTCAGAAATGGTTTGGGTGGATTGTACATGGTTTGGGAGATATTAAAATAATTAATATTTTTAATGGAGTTCCTAAGTCTAAACCTAGGAAAAATAAAATATTAATGGGTATTAATATAAAACTAGGTTAGAAGGTTCCAAAATTCATCGATCAAGCCAAATCTAATCTTAACCATTGATTAGATATTTAATCTTGGCCGTTGAAGGACCAACAGGAAAAGTATAAGAGGAGGCTTGAGGGTCAGTTGGAAGATACACAAGAGTGATCAGTCATTCGGTTTACTAGAGCGGGGTTCACTAAGTAAAGTTGAATCAGTGATTAGTAGCGAGGGGCAATGAGTACTAGACAAAGAGGTAGAGATAGTGCCAAGAGACCAACGCAGAGGCAGAGAGGCAGATGCAGAAGCCAGAGCAGGTCACGTAGAGCCTAGCAGAGACAGTACAAAGGCGAGAGGGCCTGCGTCATCCACGCAGAGGGCAGCAGAAGTGACACAGAGGGTCCCAGAGGCTGCACAGTGCCTTAGAAGGCTAACACAAAGGGTTCTAAGGCTGATGCAGAGGCTAGGAGGGTTGATGAAGTGCTTCAGTATTGCTGGAGAGGGTTTCATGGGGAAGGTTTTCTAAATACATGATTTTGATTAGAGAGGTATTACTGCCAGTGGTTTTTCTATGTTGGGTGAGCCATTTTGGCACCCAGATGTACTCAAGGATATACTACATAATAATAAACCCTGAAAATCATTGCACTTGTTTTCCCACATTGGCTTTTTCCAGGGATGAGTTTTCCGAAAATAACGGTGTCACTTGTGTGTTTGTTATTTCTTTCACATGTTGATCTGTAGATGGTTGAGACTGTATTTTGTTTATTTTATTATATATATGTTTTAAATAACTTGTTCATAATTAACAAGTAGAAGAAATAAACCAGAAGAATACAGATTAAATTTCTAACAGATAGACTTAGAAATTTCAACACAATGTCCTCTTTTTGTAGTTTATTTTCCAACCTTTTCCTTGTTCTCCATTGCTTTCCTTTGCTTGTCCATTGCTTGCTTTTGCCCAAGTGCTTCCTCTCTCTTCCCTTAGAGCTATATTTTTGAAAGTGATGAAGATAAAACTGACAAAATTTTTGAAATGTTTCTCTTATTCCTTTTTATTATTGATATATACTCTATTCCTTTCCTTTTTCCTTTTTATTTCATTCTCCTCTAATTTCCCTTGCATGCATATTTGTGCCTCTTCATTTTCCTTTTCTCATATTTTCCTTTATTTCCTATATTAAATTGCTAGTTCTTGCCTCTTTGCTTTGCCATTGCCTTTTCCAATTTCCATAGCCATTTATTAACCACAAATGATTCCCACTATAGTGTTTTCCCTCCATTCAACTTGGAATACGTGTCCCATGACCTTAGTCTTATTTTATTTACATGGAAAATCAACCTGGGGTTGTTACATAGAATGTCAACAATGAAGGATAAATGCAAGCATCTAGCAGAAATGTTATAGCCAATCCCATTCTAGAATGGAAATGGGAGGTAATTTCCATGGATTTTATCACAGGTTTGTCAAGGACAACTAGGTAAAACAATCTTATAATGGTTGTGTTTAAAAAATTGAGCAAGGTAACCCACTTTATGGCTACAAGATCCACATATACAAAGAGCGATGTTTCTCAACTATTCATAATAGAAATCATGAGGTTGCGTAGAGTACCAAAGAAAATGATCGTAGACCAAGATGTTAAATTTACTTAATTTTTTTGGAAGAAACTATTTTTTTGCCTAGGGACGAAATTGACATTTAGCATAACATATCATCCACAAACAAATAGATAAATAGAGAGGAAAATAGAGTTTTGGAGGACATCCTTAGAATGTATGTTATTAACTCGTTGAGGAAGTCGAAAGATTTTATTCCAATAGTAGAGTTTGCTTAGAATAATGATTACCAAGAATCCTTGAAGATGAGTCCATTCAAGGCTCTTCATGGAAGAAGGTACAATACTCCTATTAACTGGAGTGACCCAGTGAATAAGGTCCTTATAGTGCCTAATATGCTAAGGGAAATGGAACATGAAATGATTAACATTAGAAAAAATTTGAAAGTGGCTCAAGAGAGGAAAAAGAGCTATGCAGACCAGCATAGAGTGCATAAGGAGTTTAAAGTAGGGGAGCATGTTGCCTACCAATTATACCCAAGAGAATTTATTTGAAAATTGGTCTTGTGCCAAGATGGAACCATGGTTTTCTAGGCCATTTCAAGTGCTTGAAAGAATAGGGTTGATGGCATATAGGCTAGCCTTGTCACCCACAAAAAGGTACATAATGTTTTCCATGTTTCTTTACTCAAGAAGTATGTACATGATGTTAATAATGTGATTTATTGGTCAGTGTTATAGGTGGAACCAGAAGGAGAGTTCCAACTGGAACCTATATGAATTCTAGATCAGAGGTAGTTCACACTCTATAATCAAGTAATCGAGCAATTCAAGGTGCAATGGAGGCACTTTGGGCTTGAGGAAGCCACATGGGAGATGGTTGATAACATGTGGGAAACATATCCATTTTCATTTGTGGTTTAAGAAAATGTATATGATTTTATAATTATTGCATAGAGATGTGTGAATAAAGCTCCCAATAGACTTGTGAGCTTGGCCTAAGAAAGTTTTATAATCATGTTTGGAAAAGTAACTCTGAGGATAGTGTTCCTCCAAGGGGGTAGGGTTTGTGAAACCCCTTTTGATAAAAATCCCTCTTGTAAATATTTATGAATGATAACCTTGTAATGAAATTGTGAAATGAAATGGACTAGCTAAGAATTAGGACACAGGTTCAGAGTTGTGGAGGAGGAGGTTTCTTGGGGAATTGGAAAAATTTATAATTAGTGGCAGCCAAGGCATAGCTAATAATAATTTAATGCAAATGGAAGTTAATTTGAGGAAGATTCAACTCCTTTGTCATGTCTCATAGACTGTGTTCGCAAGTCAATCAGTAACAACCAACGATGATTGATAGGGGAGGACATAGAGCAATAATGGGTAGACAATTGTAGAAAGAGGTCACGCAAGAGAAGGCTGAGGAGGCATAGCGCGGGGGGGGGTGGCATAGAGAAAAGGTAAAACACATTGGCATATAGTTTGGAAAGAGTAACTACTCCGCACATGCACAATAGAGGAAGTAGGGAAAACAAAAATCCACGAATCGGGAATATGCTATGAGTGTTCTTAGTGAGCATGTAGATCAATATTTAGGTGAAGGATTAGAGCCCTCTAGGCTCCCAATTTTGAGTGGAGGCTCTAAATCCTTTAAACTCCTGATTTGCAAAGGTTCCCTCTGTGTTTTACCATTTGACTACGAATTTGCAGTTGAGAAAGTGCACTTTGGATTCTTGATTCTGGGTGGAGGCACGAGGGAAGAATTGTTGCCTAGATAAAAGGGTGGAGATGGTGTGATCTCTGGATTCCATGTATCATCTATTTGTTTAGCTAATTTTCACTTGAGTACACCTCCTCAAGCTCGAACTTGTAAAAGGGTGATTAACTGCAAGAAGGCTTGCAATGCAATCAAGTTAAGGTTGGGTGGAGAGCCAGAGGCCCAATCTTAGTCACCAATATTTCATACTACAAGATAAGTTTCCACTTATTCTATTATATGTGTGAATAAAATGTGAATGTAATCCAATTATTATTTTTTGTGGATTAACATGCAAGTATGATTATTAAGAACGTTCATTCTTGTATATGATAAAATGTTCATTTGTTATGGCTTTGTCTTACATTTGTCTTACATATGGCATGTATTCTTGAAATATAGTATTCTTGATTAGACTTATTTTAGGAATCACATTATAAAGTGTCTAATTGTAATGAAAATCATCCCCTTAACCGATGTATAAAACTATGCCTGTATTTATAAATAAATACATATTTAAGCCTGGATTTAGAAGGTCGAGGGAGACCACAATAGTGAGAAGAGGCTTTGTTTAGGGAGGCCACATAATTGAGAGTATGAGTGAATGGGATAAGGTCAATATTTTTAATTCAAATACGTTAAAGCTAACAAAGGGTGGCTTATTTATATGTGCATGTATGCCTACACACACAAACACACATATAGGTTGGGTTGGGCATTTATTTAAGCTCAAGAGGGATAGGCTTCTTGGTCATGTTGAGAAAGGCCAAAATATAAATATATACAATTGTATATGGGTAGAAACACACACACACACACACATATCACACAAAAAGGCAAGCTTAGGAGAGATGGTAGTGTGGTCATGTCAGGAGTTCTGACCATGTTTACTCAGACGTATATTAATATATATAAGGGGCAAGGTTAGGAGGGATTGATGTTGGGGTATAGACATGGGAGAGTCCCTAATCATATACATATATGTGAGAATTTCCCAAATTTTTCTCAGAAAGCCCAAGTCCTAGCCACACTATATAGCTAGTAAGTGAAGGCGGGAGCAAATGTCAGTTGATGAATTGTAATCCCTATCATGTACTGTAGAAATGTTTATTGTATCTTTCGTACTACAAGGAGGTGTGTAGGATGTGCTTGTTAGCTCGAGAGGTGGGGTGAGACTGTCAACATGATGCCATATTGGTGCCTCAAGACCTCATTCCTCGAAGGGATTACAATGTGTGCATAGAAGAAAAGGGTTGAGATAATGAGAGTCGAGACCAAATGTTTTCTCATCCTATAATGGGAAATTTTTGCATTGAACAATGAGCTGAGACCATGGCGGGACCCAGGGTAGGGGCCATGGTGGCATGGTGACGTGGGTTCAGGGTGACATGTTTCTCAAAGGGCATGTCATGTGGAGGGTAGAAAAGGGCATGTTGGTGGGCCGAAGGGGCCAAAAATGAGTGACACATGGCAGTATTGGAGAATGCCACGTATATGAGATGATGTCATAATGGGATCATCTCAAGATGACATCATATCAGGACCTCAACAAGGTTGGTAATGTGCATGACTGTGAAGGTGATGAAGAAGGAGGCTGAGATAGAGAATTAGAATGAAATTGAACAGAAATAAGGTTTTCAATAGACCACAAACCTTGAAACCTCAAGAGGATTGGTATTATGTGTGTCTTAGGCAATGGTGAGGTAGATGGGGCTAAGGGATGGGAGGAGAAATCAAAAATTGACAAAAAGATTTTTATGTGTCGGGACCTCTGGGTCTCGGTCCTTAGGAAATCCATGTCGCAACTGGGTATGTGTCAAAGGAGAGCGAGGTTGACGGGGGGGCAAGATGGAATGTCCTCCCATCAATTGACGGGGAGTTAAGTTTGTCTCATCCCGAGCCCTTTTATGATGTGCACAACATGGTGAACCGAGAAAGCACACTAAGAGTGAGATCACATATAACATAAAAAGGGGCATGATGATGTGGCAAGGCTACAAGGACATGGTATACCACATGGGGACCCTATGTTGAAAGCGTAAGCCACATGACCCACACAGTGATCACCACATGGGGACCCTATGTTGAAAGCGTAAGCCACATGACCCACACAGTGATCACCACATGGTAGTCATGATGATGAGGCAAACATGAATGAAGGCTAAGTTCAAATGGCCATAAATTTTGATCCATAGCTCAAATTGTGACAAATCTTATATTGTAAAAAATATTTTAATGAGTTTGACACAATGGTGTTATTTGTTTGTATTTTTGTGGTATTTTAAATTTGAGGAATTTTTGTGACCTCATTTCCACGACAAGACTATGGAGGTTGGGTTAAAATAAAGTAACACCTTCCAGTTCCCAAAAAAGGTCTAGGAAGGTTGATGGTGGCATTGCATACACCAATGCTCCTAAGTACAACATCAACACCATTCCTTTCAATGATATTATTAATTTTTCCATTGTTATTACCATCACCAATATTTACTAGTGCACATAGATTTATACACACTAATTCTTAACCATATGTGAAACAATTGTGCATTCTAATATATAATGTGTTCTTTTATATTATATGGTGTTTCATTGAAGCACATTATTGTAGTAAGTGTAACAGAGGAAAAACCTCTGTTAATACCTTCAACTTCCCTTAATTTTTAATTATATTAAACATCTACTAAAACCTATGAAAAATATCTACTTTTGTTTGTGAAGAATTTTTTGATCAATTTTCCCCATCTTGAGGTGGCATATAACATTCCAATTTTAATTCTTATGAATTATAATGTAATTGTACATATGGAAAGTAGGTAGGCGAGCCGGTGTGTTTGAGGTTGGAGAGCCTAGCACTATAATTTATACACACATTGATTAAATAATAATAAATTGTGGGTTAGGATACAAGAGGGACGATAACATTGGGGGGATTTGATTCCATAAGAGAGGAAGCCAGAGGAGGAGTCTTGAGGGGTGTTTTCTATGCCTAATAATCTCAAGCGACCTTTCTAAATCATTTTGTGATGGTCCTTCTAATATCATATTTTGGATTATTTCAAAACCCAATTATTGAATGCATGTAAGAGGTTTGGTGGGAAATTTAACTCACCTATTTATGACAACATGAGCCAAGAGAAACCTCTTCCTAGGAAATGTGAGAGTCAAAGCATGCATGAAAGGAATGGGAATTTGAGTAGGAGAAAGACATAGTTTTTACAACTACGTAGAAGATAAGAAAGGAGAGCTTGATGCTATGAAACATTACCAACCATATTAGGTATGCAAAACAACTTAGTGATATTTTGTTGAGAAATTTCTCATGGGTTTATGGGAGGGATGTTGTGATAACTCCTATATAGATGAGATTCGTAGACTCCCCAACTAAGATATTTCTTGGCCAACCTATGTTGGAGCCTTGAAGGGAATTGGGATATCCTAAGAGACTACCTCCTAGAATAGCATGAATTAGAGAGATGGGAGAAAAAAGGGACTTTACTTTGACATAGCATGTGAGAACTACGATAATACAAATTAGATTAAAGGGTTCTAAGAACATCTACAATTAAGCCCAAGTAATGAAAAAATGAATGTCAGACTCTCTCTAAGGTATCTTTGGAGGTACAAGAAAAGAATGTAGAGGAACAAAAGTCAACGTAAGTTAAGGAATTGCATATAATCATCAAGGATGTTTTCCCCTACGGAAACCTCATGGATCTCCTCATCTTCCTCAAAAGACTTGGGTGGAGGAAGGCTCAACCACCAGGAATAATAACAATGGAAATCCCCAAGAGATTTGATTGGATTTGAAAATATGACCTTTGGCTTCCCAATAGGACTCATGCCTTAATAAAATGATACAATCGATTTAGTTAACTCTTAGGTCTTACCAAGGATTTATTTAGACATTAGAAGGTGAAACTAAATTATTGTGCAATGACATCAATCTTTTGGATTGATGATGCTCCAAATTCAAGGTACAATATCATCCTTAGGTGTAAAGTGGGCTTTGTGACATATTTTGATGTTATAACATCGAGTTTAGAGTATATATTTCATCAAAGACATGGATCAACAATTATGTATTTCCTTTAATCATAACTTTGCAAAATTTTTATAGAAACTATTTCACTACTAAATTAAGATAATAATTTTTGGGCAAAGATAAGGTGAAGTTATACTCCATGTGTCAAATTTTATTAAATAAGAAGCATCTTAAAATATAGAAATTTGTGTTCATATTCTTAAATTTTATTTAAGATATCAATACCTAGGACACTTTTAAATGTAATAATGTACACAAAACTTCCTCATCTATCAAGCCATATAAATATATTTATTATTTGTAAGATTGTGAAGTAATTTAAAGTAAGCTCTTACAATGGAAAGAACAAAAAGAACTAAAAGTACAATTAAAAGACTAAAGGATTTACGAATGCTTATTTAAAGTCTAATGAACAAACATGGAAAGTTAATTATTAAGGAACCTAAATGTTGAATTACTTCAATTTCAATGAATTCTGAATATTTATAATAACTTGTTTGGTATTTAATGGGATTCAATTTGATAATTAAAATAAGGTGTTGTTATCTTACTTATCCAAATTTGATTATTTTGTGTGACATATTTGAACTAAAATTTTCTTCTAATAATTATTTAACTATAAATAACACTTATCTTAATAAAAAATGATTCCACAAATATTTAAATCAAATTACTATATATAACCCATTTTTTTTTAATAACCTATATCCAAATCCTTAACAAAACCATAAAAACCCTTAACAAAACTATAAAAACAATGACACAAAGGATCAAATAGAATTTTCATTAAGTCCTCTCAAATGTTCTTTGAGACTCCCTTTATGCAATTTATGTTATTAATGGATTAAACTCTTAGTCACTTAAATCTTGGTTAGTTTTCTTATGAATCACTTAGAGAAATTGGCGAATGCTTTCAAAAATATAATGATAAAGAGATCTTGAAAAAATAAAAGCTAATATATATTCCTTTAGGCTTCTTTTCATTAGAAATTTAAAATATGTAATTAACCTTTTTTTTCCTTGAATGTAATGATCCCATAGCGGGAAATAGCCACACACATTCGGCTTAACTTTCAACCTCTGGCCTAGGCAGACCTGAAGAATCAAACTCGCGCCTCATAATAGAGAGCCAATGGATTGGCAAGAGGAACCAACCAATCAAGAAGTTCTCATGAAAGACATATGTGTATACCATGTGATTTCATGTATTGATGTCCCAAAAAATAAAAAATGTACAGTGAGTGCTACTAATAATTCTTATTTCTAGCAAGTGAATATGAGTTATGCATCAAATCCAACTCTAACCCCAGTACGATAGCTAGGTCATTTGACTATGTGAACTATAACAGAAGTTCTAGAGATATTACTTTTGTCTAGTATACAACGTGGATTGGCTAAATGTCCAACTTTACAACTACAACAATATCACATCAGATTTATGCTTTTGTTCTATTGATATATAATTTTAAAAAATAATTAATTTATATATTATTATATAGTTAAAATGAATTTAAATTAATAATAATAATTTTTAATAAATTATTAACAATAAAGATGTATTTTTTTATTAATTTTGTTTTTTCACAAAATCAAATTATCATTTATATATATATATATATATATATATATATTAATAAAATTATCATATATATATATATATATATATATATATATATATATATATATATATAAAATGAAATGCAAATTACAATGAAATTTCATTGTTTATTATATATAAAAGCAATAATCATAAAGATTAAATAATTTTTATTTTTTTTTTTTATTTTTCGGGAAAGAAAAAATGTTAGATTATCATATTAATATGAAAAAACTAATGCATATTGTCATAGATGCATCAAAAATCAACTATACTATAATCAACATAAGCCACTACAAAAGGTCCAACACCTTTGTATATAGTTGTCATAGTTCATCACTATATAGGTCTAATGTGTACTAGATTTTTCTAATACACAAAATTGTGTACAAAAACCTCTTACCGTCGCTAATAGAAAGATTCCAAAAAATGTTAATCTCTTATATAAAAATAGATTATGTTGTAGCTCTGATACCACTTGTTGTAGCTTTGATACCACTTGTTGTAGATCTAACCCAGAAATATTATAGATCTGATAAGAAAATACAAGACAATGCAAATAAACCCAAAGATAATATGAAATGATTCTTTATTGATCAAACCCTTAAGGTAGGGCAACACCATACATTCACTCCTTAAGGAAGGAGAACACTCCACAAGCCATATGCCTGTTCATACAAGAATACTTCTCTTCATCTTCATATGTGGAGTCTCTAGCCTTTATATAGGCCTCATACATACAATACCATGCATCATTACCATGGTTTCCTCATACCATCAACTAATACCATGGGCCCATTACATTATTATTAACTACTTGTGGTCCCTTACATGACATGGGTTAACCACCTTATTTATTACTATGGCCCATCCCATTATTACATTATTACCTTGGGTACCTCCCTTGGTACCCCATATTATCCCCCCTAGGTATATAACAGATTAATATTCTGAAGAAAGTACATCACATCAAAAAATAGAATCATCATCAACACATCAGGAAATAACTTTCATCCTGCATCTCACCATTGCGCAGAGAATAATAGTGAGCACATCTTCCACTGTGGATAGTCCTATTTTTGTTAGCACATCTTCCACTATTGAATTCTCTAAAAACATGATCAAAAGAGATGCAATTAAAATGTTTCTTTAATTTCTCTATGTGATATATCCAATTTACTAGGTCGGTGGAGGAAAGGTTTTCCCAACCTTTGGACTAGCCAATAAAACTCTCACGTCACCCGTAATAGAAATTTTATCTATTCGAAGTATCCTAGCGTTGTATAACAAGCCCCACCATCCAATAACTTATGCTATGGTGTTTGTTCCACAGCCACCAAACCAATAAAAATGCAATTCTATAGTTTAGTCACCCAAATAACAATCCTGCAACCACATTGACTAAGTTGGGTAGCACCATCGAAATATCCTACCGTAAAATTGACATTGTGGTCCATTATCAAATTCTATGGAAACATAACCTTGGGAGGCTTCTGACCATACTCACCGAAACGAACACAAATACAAGTACAAATGCATTCAATCTATAAAGGGCGACCTTCAATGATCAATGCATTTCTCACACACCAAATTCCCCACATACTAATTAGAGGCAAGGTCCTGTGAGAACCATTCAATCGTATCCACCACTTAAGACAGTCTTCCAAATATTGGAAGACCCATCCAATATTTAATCGAAAAACCTATAGAGTCTAATTCCAAATTGTAATTGCAAATGGTCATTGGAGAAATATATGGAGAACATGCTCGGTTGTATCCCTGCAAAAGTAACAACGACCTGGACCACTGAGACCTCACTTACACAAATTATCTCATGTGAGTATTCAATTCTTCTAGGTGACGATCCAGAAAGAATAATCTTCATGGGAATATTCCAACTCCAAACCACTATGTAGCAACAACAATCAACAATTTTATGAATGTTGAATTCTCTAAAAACACGATCAAAAGAGATGTAATTAAAATGTTTCTTTAATTTCTCTACGTGATATATCCAATTTACTAGGTCGGTGGAGGAAAGGTTTTCCCAACCTTTGGACTAGCCAATAAAACTCTCGCGTCACCCATAATAGAAATTTTATCTATTCGAAGTATCCTAGCGTTGTATAACAAGCCCCACCATCCAATAACTTATGCTATGGTGTTTGTTCCACAACCACCAAACCAATAAAAATGCAAATCTATAGTTTAGTCACCCAAATAACAATCCTGCAACCACATTGACGAAGTTGGGTAGCACCATCGAAATATCCTACCGTAAAATTGACATTGTGGTCCATTATCAAATTCTATGGCAACATAACCTTGGGAGGCTTCTGACCATACTCACCAAAACGAACACAAATACAAGTACAAATGCATTCAATCTATAAAGGGCGACCTTCAATGATCAGTGCATTTCTCACACACCAAATTCCCCACATACTAATTAGAGGCAAGGTCCTGTGAGAACCATTCAATCGTATCCACCACTTAAGACAGTCTTCCAAATATTGGAAGACCCATCCAGTATTTAATCGAAAAACCTGTAGAGTCTAATTCCAAATTGTAATTGCAAATGGTCATTGGAGAAATATATGGAGAACATGCTCGGTTGTATCCCTGCAAAAGTAACAACGACCTGGACCACTGAGACCTCACTTACACAAATTATCTCATGTGAGTATTCAATTCTTCTAGGTGACCATCCAGAAAGAATAATCTTCATGGGAATATTCCAACTCCAAACCACTATGTAGCAACAACAATCAACAATTTTATGAATGTTGAATTCTCTAGAAACATGATCAAAAGAGATGTAATTAAAATGTTTCTTTAATTTCTCTATGTGATATATCCAATTTACTAGGTCGGTGGAGGAAAGGTTTTCCCAACCTTTGGACTAGCCAATAAAACTCTCGCGTCACCCGTAATAGAAGTTTTATCTATTCGAAGTATCCTAGCGTTGTATAACAAGCCCCACCATCCAATAACTTATGCTATGGTGTTTGTTCCACAACCACCAAACCAATAAAAATGCAATTCTATAGTTTAGTCACCCAAATAACAATCCTGCAACCACATTGACTAAGTTGGGTAGCACCATCGAAATATCCTACCGTAAAATTGACATTGTGGTCCATTATCAAATTCTATGGCAACATAACCTTGGGAGGCTTCTGACCATACTCACCAAAATGAACACAAATACAAGTACAAATGCATTCAATCTATAAAGGGTGACCTTCAATGACCAGTGCATTTCTCACACACCAAATTCCCCACATACTAATTAGAGGTAAGCTCCTGTGAGAACCATTCAATCGTATCCACCACTTAAGACAGTCTTCCAAATATTGGAAGACCCATCCAGTATTTAATCGAAAAACCTATAAAGTCTAATTCCAAATTGTAATTGAAAATGGTCATTAGAGAAATATATGGAGAACATGCTTAGTTGTATCCCTGCAAAAGTAACAATGACCTGGACCACTGAGACCTCACTTACACAAATTATCTCATGTGAGTATTCAATTCTTCTAGGTGACCATCCAGAAAGAATAATCTTCATGGGAATATTCCAACTCCAAACCACTATGTAGCAACAACAGTCAACAATTTTATGAATGTTGAATTCTCTAAAAACATGATCAAAAGAGATGCAATTAAAATGTTTCTTTAATTTCTCTACGTGATATATCCAATTTACTATGTCGGTGGAGGAAAGGTTTTCCCAACCTTTGGACTAGCCAATAAAACTCTCGCGTCACCCGTAATAGAAATTTTATCTATTCGAAGTATCCTAGCATTGTATAACAAGCCCCACCATCCAATAACTTATGCTATGGTGTTTGTTCCACAACCACCAAACCAATAAAAATGCAATTCTATAGCTTAGTCACCCAAATAACAATCCTGCAACCACATTGACTAAGTTGGGTAGCACCATCGAAATATCCTACCGTAAAATTGACATTGTGGTCCATTATCAAATTCTATGGCAACATAACCTTGGGAGGCTTCTGACCATACTCACCAAAATGAACACAAATACAAGTACAAATGCATTCAATCTATAAAGGGTGACCTTCAATGACCAGTGCATTTCTCACACACCAAATTCCCCACATACTAATTAGAGGTAAGCTCCTGTGAGAACCATTCAATCGTATCCACCACTTAAGACAGTCTTCCAAATATTGGAAGACCCATCCAGTATTTAATCGAAAAACCTATAAAGTCTAATTCCAAATTGTAATTGAAAATGGTCATTAGAGAAATATATGGAGAACATGCTCAGTTGTATCCCTGCAAAAGTAACAATGACCTGGACCACTGAGACCTCACTTACACAAATTATCTCATGTGAGTATTCAATTCTTCTAGGTGACCATCCAGAAAGAATAATCTTCATGGGAATATTCCAACTCCAAACCACTATGTAGCAACAATAGTCAACAATTTTATGAATGTTGAATTCTCTAAAAACATGATCAAAAGAGATGCAATTAAAATGTTTCTTTAATTTCTCTACGTGATATATCCAATTTACTATGTCGGTGGAGGAAAGGTTTTCCCAACCTTTGGACTAGCCAATAAAACTCTCGCGTCACCCGTAATAGAAATTTTATCTATTCGAAGTATCCTAGCATTGTATAACAAGCCCCACCATCCAATAACTTATGCTATGGTGTTTGTTCCACAACCACCAAACCAATAAAAATGCAATTCTATAGCTTAGTCACCCAAATAACAATCCTGCAACCACATTGACTAAGTTGGGTAGCACCATCGAAATATCCTACCGTAAAATTGACATTGTGGTCCATTATCAAATTCTATGGAAACATAACCTTGGGAGGCTTCTGACCATACTCACCAAAATGAACATAAATACAAGTACAAATGCATTCAATCTATAAAGGGCGACCTTCAATGATCAATGCATTTCTCACACACCAAATTCCCCACATACTAATTAGAGGCAAGGTCCTGTGAGAACCATTCAATCGTATCCACCACTTAAGACAGTCTTCCAAATATTGGAAAACCCATCCAGTATTTATTTGAAAAACCTATAGAGTCTAATTCCAAATTGTAATTGCAAATGGTCATTGGAGAAATATATGGAGAACATGATCGGTTGTATCCCTGCAAAAGTAACAACGACCTGGACCACTGAGACCTCGCTTACACAAATTATCTCATGTGAGTATTCAATTCTTCCAGGTGACCATCCAGAAAGAATAATCTTCATGGGAATATTCCAACTCCAAACCACTATGTAGCAACAAAAATCAAAAATTTTATGAAGTGAAAGAGAAATGTATTTATAAATCTCTGAAACCACTAGCTGGTCATCATGCAAAGATCCATTCCAACCTGAAACATCTTCATGGGCATCTCAAATCTTTCACAAATTTGTGATAAGAAAAAGATCCCTTTTGCATGCAAGGCACTTATAATCTCCATTGGAAGAATATATTTATTAAGCATGCCTTGTATGGGATCAATGGATGTTAATATATTTATGCCATTACCAAAATTCCATTGAAGATAATAAAAAATCCAACATTTAATTTTTAAGAAATTGTTCCAAATATGTGCCCCAAGCTGCATAGAACCATTTCCAAATCTGAACCAGACCATTAGAGACATATTTTCATATATTTTTATTTTATGATATCCTTACAAATTCCACAACCATTTAAGGCTCTCCAAAAACTATTAGTCAATAACATCAATCCAAATATTTTGATTTCCATAAGGCCCCATCCACCATTATCCTTCCCATGTGATATTGTATCCAATTGGATGTTAGGTCCCTATAATACTAGTGTAGTCCCCTTATTGTTATTATTAGTGTAGCCCCTAATGTTATTTTTGTGCCCATGTAGACATCATATTTTTATTTTGTGCCCTATAGAATCCCACTATTTTTATTGTTGTGCCCCTACATTATCATTGTGATGTAGGTTTTGATTATATGATGACCCCTTAGACTCCTATACATACCAAGGAGGTATTGTCATTTGAATCATCCAAAAATTATTCATTTATGTGATATAAAGGAGGTTTCCTACTTGAAGAGGCTAATTTTCAAGTAGTTGATCTATCTTTTCTTGTGTTTTATGATCTAGTTGCATATAATTTGGAATAAGAGATTTGGATTCTAGGGTTTTGTTGCTTCAAACATGTCATCTTGAAATTTTCACAATAATTTTTTTCTACAAGGCTTCAAAAGCTAAAATTTCGACCATGTGGAGCGGAAATCTTGGTGAATTTTTAGTGAAAATTTCATATCTTGTTCTACTAGATTTTTTGAGATATGGTGTGAAGAAATCTAGGTTTTTACATGATCCAGAATTTAGTCTCAAACATGTGACCTAGGTAAAATTTTCATAACTTTCTCTACGAACATTGGATTTGAATTTCATAAAAAGTGATGAAATTGCACAAACGATAATTTTTCATGTATCATTGTCAGGGTCAAAGGGTGAAACACTGACATGTGGCATTCCGTACAAGTTTATTTTACTAAACCAATCCATGTCATCGTGGGATATTGGGCATAAATTTATCTTGAGGAATCCAATATCAATCTGAATTGTTGAGTTGGAAAGAAGAATTGGAGGGATACAACCATACAAAATTGTAGACCTTGGAGAGCCAAAATTAAAGAGATGCAACCATCTCAAGATCAAGCTCCTAAAAGCGAGAAAAAGGTGCGTATTTTTTTTTTAAATTGCATAAATTTTGTTTGAAAAATATTTTCAAGTAATTCGAAGGGAATATTGAAGCATAGATATTAGTATTTGTTTCTAAAATCCCTCCCAAAAAAAATAATTCTACACCAATTAAGCCCTCATAAATTTCTACTATGACACATGAAGAGGAATAATTGTTAGAAAATTACATATTATGGAGCAATGGAACACATAAAATATTGCAGAAATATAAACGCAGAAAGCGCATAAAACAAGAGAGACACAGATATACGTGGTTCACCGAGTTTGGGCTACATCCACCCCGAACAACCAGTCCTTCCTTTCTATTATCCAGCAAAATGAAGAGACACAACCTACAGCAGATCCGCTGTAATATCCTTTGTTTTCTCTCACAGTCTCACCTCTCTATTTCCCGCTCACAGAATACACATCTACAACATAGCCTCAAATGCAATGCCCTCATACAAAGAGAGGGGTTGCCTTCTAGGGAAAAAAACCCTAAACTAAACATAAGTTCTACCATCAGATCATCTGCCTAATGAACGGCCCAGATTGACTAGAAATTACTATACTTTTACAAGGCAATTTTACAACTGTTTTTAGCTTAGGGGGCGCTGCCCCCGAAACCCCCCGCCAGGGGGGGCTCCCAAAGGTTGCAGCTGCCCCCCCTGGACCCCCCCTGCAGCGAATATTTTACGGACGGCGTTGATGCCCCCATTTCGAACTGGGGTCCAATGTGGTGATACCTTTGAATATAGAGGATAATCAGGCTCCACACCCAACAATCTCCCACTTGGAGACTGATTGTAGCAACTCCACCGCTGCTCCATTTGCTGGAAAATGACTCCTCTTTGGACTTGGCTGTTTCTCATCTTCATCGTCATCCTTGAAGACCAATTGAAACTGAGCATATTCTCAGTTTCTCCCTGGTTACAACTTTTGTTAGCATATCTGCAGGATTCTAGCTAGTGTGTATCTTTTCCAGCTTCAACTCTCCATCTTCCAACACTAATCGTATGAAATGGTACTTGAGTTGTATGTGTTTAGTCCTGGAATGAAATGCTGAGTTCTTTGCAAGATGAATGGCACTTTGGCTATCACTGTATAACGTGCCCATATCATGCTCCTTACCCAATTCACCCATAAACCTTTGTAACCAAATCATTTCTTTACTAGCCTCTATAGCAGCAACATACTCTGCTTCTGTTGTTGAAAGTGCAACAACACTTTGGATTTTTGAAACCCAACTCACAGCTGTTCCTCCAACAGTAAATACATATCCTGTAGTGCTCCTCCTGTTATCTCTATCACCTGCCATATCTGCATCAACATATCCTTGTAGGGAGATGTTTGAACCCCCAAAGCATAATGCTTGATTTGTGGTACCTTTCAAATATCTGAGTATCCATTTCACTGCCATCCAATGTTCCTTTCCTGGATTGTTCATGTACCTACTTACAACTCCCACTGCATGTGCAATATCGGGCCTTGTGCAGACCATTGCATACATTAAGCTTCCAACTGCTGAAGCATATGGAACTTTAGACATATAATCCATGTCTTCTTGGGTCTTTGGGCACATTTCCTTGCTAAGTTTGAAATGGATAGCAAAAGGTGTACTAACTGGTTTTGCATTGTGCATGTTAAATCTTTTCAACACCTTTTGTATGTACTCATTCTGAGACAATGTTAATTTACGATTTTTCCTGTCTCTAGTTATTCTTATACCAAGGATTTGTTTTGCAGCTCCCAAATCCTTCATTGCAAATGAATTTGCCAATTTTCTTTTGAGCACATTTATTTCCTGCATGTTAGATCCTGCAATAAGCATGTCATCTACATACAATAACAATATAATATAGCTGCCATCATTTTGCTTTTTCAAATAAACACAATGATCAGAGTGACATCTAGTATAACCTTGTTCAGACATAAACTTGTCAAATTTTAGATACCTTTGCCTTGGAGCCTTTTTTAAGCCATACAAGCTCTTCTTCAACCTGCACACTAGTTTATCCTTCCCTTTCACCTCATATCCTTGTGGTTGTTGCATATATATCTCTTCCTCCAAATCCCCATGGAGAAAGGTTGTCTTTACATCTAACTGCTCAAGATGCAAATCTCCAGCTGCTACAAGACTTAAAATAGTTCTGATTGAAGTCATTTTAACAACAGGAGAAAATATTTCATCAAAATCAATACCTTTCTTCTGTGCAAACCCCTCCACCACAAGTCTAGATTTATACCTCTGTTTTCCTCCATCTTCTTCCTTCAGCCTGTAAACTCATTTATTCTTCAATGTAGTTTTTCATACAGGCAACCTGACTAAATCCCAAGTCTGGTTATGCATTAAGGAGTCCATCTCTTCTTCCATGGCTACCTCCCACTTCTTCTTGCTTTCAACCTGCATTGCTTCTTCATAACATTCGGGTTCACCGGAATCAGTCAACAATAAATAATATAATGAAGGAGAGTATCGTTTAGGGGGTCTACTTATCCTGGTAGATCTTCTAACACCACTTTCAGGTGTTTGGGGTGCCTGTTGTTGTTGTGGTGGTTGTTGTTGTTGTGGTTGTTGATTATTATTATTTTCAAGCACCTTTGCTTTTTCAATGATTTCATCAAGAATTGCATATTCCTTGTTTTCCTTTTCCTGTTTCTTTTCCTGCAACTGATTCTTATACAAGACCTTTTCATTGAATATTACATCTCTGCTCCTAATGATTTTGTGATTTTCATAATCATATAAGCGATAACCAAAATCATTAACACCATATCCAATAAAGGTACATTTCTTTGACTTTGCCTCAAGCTTTGTTCTATTTTCTTTATCAATATGGACAAAGGCCTCACAACCAAAAGGATTTAAAATAGAGTAGTTTACCTTTTTACCTGTCCATGCTTCCTCTGGAACACCACCTTCCAAGGAACTTGAAGGCCCTCTATTTATTAGATAAAAAGCAGTATCTATAGCATCTGCCCAAAACTGTAAAGGCAATCCTGCATGCAATCTCATGCACCTTGCACGCTCCATGATTGTTCTGTTCATCCTTTCTGACACACCATTTTCTTGTGGTGTTCTTGGAACTGTCTTCTCTCTGCGAATTCCATGCTCTTAACAGTACCTATCAAACTCTTTGCTACAATATTCACCTCCATTGTTTGATCTAAGACACTTCAATTTCTTTCATGTCTCAATCTCAACCAAAGCTTTCCATTTCTTGAAAGTATCAAATACATCAGATTTATTCTTAATACAATAAATCCAAGTTTTTCTAGTTGCATCATCAATAAAAGTATCATAATAATGAGAGCCACTGAGAGATGATACCTGAGCAGGTCCCCATACATCTATATGCACAAGCTCTAATTTTTCATTCTTCTTTTCTTTCCCAACTCTGAGAAATCTGACTCTCTTCTGTTTTCCATAAATGCAATTCTCACAGAAGTCCAAATCAACATTCTTCAAAACTGGCAACAAATTCCTTGAGTGAAGAATCTTCATCCCCTTTTCACTCATGTGTCCGAGCCTATGATGCCATAATGCTGCATCTACTCCTTTGGAAGTTAAAGCATTAACAGAGTTAGAAATACCGTTGCATAAATAAAATGTACCAACCTTTTCGCCTTTTGCTATTACCAAGGCTCCTTTGGTGACCTTCCAAGCTTTATCTGTGAAAGTTTTCACACAACCTTCACCACCTAACTGCCCTGTTGAAATCAGATTTTTCTTTAGATCTGGAACATGCCTTACCTCCTTTAATAGCCATTGGTTTCCATTCTGTTGTTTTACAAGAACCTTACCCATTCCAATGATTTTACAGGGTTTATCATCACCCAGACGAACTTGTCAAAAATATCCTTGAACATAGTCATGAAAGTATTTCTTATCAGCTGTGGCATGGAATGAAGCCCCTCAATCTACCACCCAGGAATCAGTAATATTTTCGAAAGAAAGAATCAAAGCATCTTGTAACACCTCACTTGTCACATTTTCTTCATGATTGTTTTCTTGCTGTGCATCTCCTTCTTTTCCCTTCCGAGATCTACAGTCTTTCTTTAGGTGTCCTTTCTTTCCACATTTCCAACACACTATCCCCGATCTGGACTTCGATCTGCCTTTCCTTGATTTACTGCGATATCCTGAGCTCTTTCCTCTTTCCATTTTTCTTCCTCTAGACTCTGCACTCAAAGCATTTCCTGATGTCTCACCGGAGCTTTTCTGTCGCATTTCCTCGCTAAGGATAGCACCAACAACATCATCAAACTTTAAAGTACTAGATCCAGAAACGGAGTTACTAATGGCCATTACCAAACCATTCCAACTTTTTGGTAATGAGCACAAGAATAACAGAGCTCTAACTTCATCATCAAAGTTTACCCCTACATAACTTAACTGACTTGTAACTGTATTAAAATCATTTAAATGGTCTACAACAGATCCACCTTCCGACATCTTCATATTAAATAACCGTTTCATAAGAAATACCTTGTTTGAGGCCGAGGGTTTTCCATATAGTTTCGACAACATCTGAATCAAACCCTCTATCGTGGTTTCCTTCGAAATGTTGAAGGTGACTGACGCAGCAAGGCACAACCGTATTCTTCCGAGTGCCTTTCTATCAAGAAGGTTCCATTCTTCATCTGTCATACCCGTCAGCATCTTTAATTTTCCGCCCAATGGTAGGTATAGATCTTTCTAATACAGATAATCTTCCATCTACATCTTCCACAACGAGAAGTTTTGGCCATTAAATTTCTTGACCCTAAACTTACCATCTTCCGCCATTGCTCCCACTCGAACCAGGAACCCTTCTTTCCTGCGAGTTTATCAGCCAAATAGACCTTCGGCTCTGATACCAGTTGTTAGAAAATTATATATTATGGAGCAATGGAACACATAAAATATTGCAGAAATATAAACGCAGAAAGCGCATAAAACAAGAGAGACACAGATATACGTGGTTCACCGAGTTTGGGCTACATCCACCCCGAACAACCAGTCCTTCCTTTCTATTATCCAGCAAAATGAAGAGACACAACCTACAGCAGATCTACTGTAATATCCTTTGTTTTCTCTCACAGTCTCACCTCTCTATTTCCTGCTCACAAAATACACATCTATAACACAGCCTCAAATACAATGCCCTCATACAAAGAGAGGGGTTGCCTTCTAGGGCAAAAAACCCTAAACTAAACATAAGTTCTACCGTCAGATCATCCACCTAATGAACGGCCCAGATTGACTAGAAATTACTATACTTTTACAAGGCAATTTTACAGTTGTTTTTAGCTTCGAGGGCGCTGCCCCCGAAACCCCCACTACAGCGAATATTTTATGGGCGGCATTGCCGCCCCCATTCCGAACTGGCGTCCAATGTGGCAATACCTTTGAATATAGAAGATAATCAGGCTCCACACCCAAAAATAATTGCAACATGATATATCAAAATTATGGGAGCAAGTGCAACAAATTTCGCTCTCACAAAGAGAAACCAAAGATGAACTAAAAGAAGACATGGAAGGTTTGAATGATGGATTAAAAGCATACATGGAAGCTAAGATGGATGGTTTGAATAATGGTTTAAAAGTAGACATGGAAGGTTTGAAGGAATGTTTGACAAAGTTGATATCACCGTTAGATCAAGCGGTGAATGTAATCAACGACAGGGATACGAACAGGGTTTAATGTGTGATAGAAGTAACAGAGACCGTCGGATCGTAATGCGATCGACGGTGGGGGTCAGGCAGAGGATTAAATGAGAGCACCGAGTCATATGGTCGGGTCACATGGTGATTTAGAGTTAGCGCTCAGGGCCTAAGGCACATATGCTTATGCAACGAAGCAAAGGCACATTATATATATATATATATATATATATATATATATATATATGCGCAGAATATGTGATTGAAGGAGAAACACACACACACACACACACACACACACACATATACATATAAATATATATACTTTAACACTATCCACGGCATAAATATAAAAAAGCGGCCAAAACCTTACATACATGCATTTAACACGATCGGAGGCAAAAAGTGGACTGGAACATATATGCATAGGAGGCTGTGGATGCCTGTTATCATTGAAAAAACGAGCCTGGATTATAGTTTTTAACACACAGTGACCATAAAGCCAAGAGGTTGAATGAAAAGCCAGCACAGAGGAAGTCACAACGATCAAGGAGGGAAGCTGAAAGATCAAGCGAGTCAGAGGAAACGACAATGACTGAGGAGGAAGCCTAAGAGATGGTGTAAGTGGAAACAAATGGACAAAGGCATGGGAATGTATAGAACAGTGGAAACGGAGAAATATTGGTGCGATTATGGTGGTGATAGTAATATTAATAATGATTTCACAGAATATAACATTGGATTGAAGACCCACCATATTCCAAAGATCGATATGAGGAAGTTTGATGGCAAGGATCCAGTAAGATGGATACTATAGATGGAACAATATTTTGATCTCCATAATATGCAACACACACAAAAGGTACACATTGCAACTTTATATTTAGAACCCAATCAATTTGTATGGTATTGATGAATTTATTCTCATAAACCACTTGTCACTTGGTCCATTTTTACGGACGAAATGATAACTCATTATGAGTATACAAAGAGCAACACCTTCTCTAGCCAATTGATAAATCTCAAACAAAAGGGTTCAATGGAAGAGCACATTGAGGATTTCCAAAAATTGAATATAAGGGTAAATGATATTCCAAAGGAGCATAGGATTGATGTCTTCGTAGGGAATTTAAAGGATAACATCCAATATGAGGTTCACCTTTTGGAACCTGATTCATTGGAGAAGGCATTCAGGTTGGCAAGAAAATTTGAAAGAAAAATTATGGCAACAAGGAAGCCTACCACTCACAACTATAAAGATGGAAGTGTTGTTGCTCCTAACTTTCCACAACCTACAAGGTTTACACCGTAACAATTGGAAGAAAAAAGAGCAAAAGGGCTTTGTTACAATTGTGATAGAAAATACACAAAAGGTCATAAGTGTGTTGAGAAGAAATTATTTTACATAGATTTTGAAGAGGAGAAGAAAAGGAATGATAAACATCAAAAGCAGAAGATATAAACCAAGAACCTGTTGGACACAAATTGTCATTGATGTCAATATGGAAATATTCGAGGAGTAGATGGAGATGAGAGGAACACATAGAGCCGAAGAAGAGGAGAACACAGAGCCATCGGAGCAGGTGGAGAGCGAAGCAGGGGAGCTCTGCGATTCTTTTTTGGTGGGAAGCTAAAGCTGCTTATTCACGTTTTTTATTCAGGAATACTTGGTTTTTAGAAAAACATGGGTAAAGAGAAGACCCACATCAATATTTTGGTCATAGGACATGTCGATTCTGGCAAGTCCACCACTACCGATCATCTTATTTACAAGCTTGGCGGTATCGACAAGCGTGTGATCGAGCATTTTGAGAAGGAAGCTGCGGAAATGAACAAAAGGTCATTCAAGTATGCCTAGGTTCTTGACAAGCTTAAGGCTGAGCACGAGCATGGTGTACTATTGACATTTCTCTCTGGAAGTTTGAGACAAACAAGTATTACTGTACCATCATTGATGCACCAGGCCATCGTGACTTTATCAAGAACATGATTACGAGTACATCACAGGCCGATTGTGCTGTTTTGATTATTGATTCTACCACTGGAGGTTTTGAAGCGGGTATTTCGAAGGATGGATGACAGATACAGCACGACAGGGCAAATGCAATGGTCGTGGGCAATAAATATGCACGCAGGTTAACGAGAGGGACGCGGGCCGTCGGATCAGGGTGTGGTGGATCCAATGGTGATCGGGAGCGAAAGTTGTGCGAAGGTTAATGGCGAGGGGACAGGCGGTTTCGTGGGCGAGCGGTATTCCTCGCACTACCTTTGGGCCCAAGGCGGTTTTCGTATATGGCCACGTGATCCAGTTAATGCGCGACATGTGGCTGAAGTGACGGGCGCGAAACCACTGCGATCGCGCATTAACACGTGAACACTTAACAAAAGTGTGAGGCGCGATCACCGTAGATCAAGCAGTGAATGTAATCAACGACAGGGATACGGATAGGGTTTAACGTGTGATAGAAGTAACGGAGACCGTCGGATCGTAATGCGATCGATGGTGGGGGTCAGGTTGAGGATTAAATGAGAGCGCCGAGTCATATGGAAGGGTCACAAGGCGATTTAGAGTTAGCGCTCAGGGCCTAAGGCACATAGGCTTATGCAGCGAAGCAAAGTTAGATTTTATATATATATATATATATATATATATATATATATATATATATACACATATATATATATATATAGATATATATATATGTGCAGAATACATGATTGGAGGAGAAACACACACATATATATACATACATACATACATACATATTATATACATATATACATATACATATATACTTTAACACTATCCACGACATAAATATACGTCAGCGGCCAAAACCTTACATGCATGGATTTAACATGATCGGAAGCGCAAAGTGGACTGGAACATATATGCACAGGAGGTTGTGGATGCCTGTTATCATTGAAAAAACGGGCCTGGATTATAGTTTTTAACACACAGTGACCATAAAGCCAAGAAGTTGAATGAAAAGCCAGCACAGAGGAAGTCACAGCGATCAAGGAGGGAAGCTCAAAGATCAAGCGAGTCAGAGGAAACGACAGCGACTGAGGAGGAAGCCTAAGAGACGGTGTAAGGAGAAACAAATGGGCAAAGGCATGGGAATGTATAAAATAGTAGAAACAGAGAACTATTGGTGCGGTTATGGTGGTGAAGAACCCGAGGGTGAGATAGTAGAAGCAGCAGAGGCAAAGGAGGCTATAGAGGCAGCAGAAGCAGGAGAGTAGGAGTGAGACAACCTCAGCTGAATAGAGTGCAGCAACATACTTTTTTATACCAAGGTTGGGTTGGAGCCCAAGAGGTTGGAGCCTCAGAAGTGAATAGGACTGAAGTCATTGGGGTAAGTGCTCCTAAGTGCAGAACCACTGCAAAATAGAGTTGGTGCTCTGGAGGTTGGAGCCTCGCTAAAGTCCAAGTTGGAGCTTGGCAACTCTTCACAATCATATTTATACTTATATTGTATTTATTTCTTTGCACTGTCTTGATTTTTAATAAAAGCATTAAATTCAGCTATTGATTTCTATGTTCTATGTATACATATACATATCTATATAGGTTGTTGACAATCACTAGAACAATTAATATGTATATATATATATATATATTGTAAGAAATACTGATTCACCCCCCCTAGTATTTCCAACAATTGGTATCAGAGCAGGCTTCTTCATACTAGCCTAACATCTTGAAGAAGGATCCACGGCCATGATGAGAAACCATGAAGCATCAAGAAGACCTCCTTTGTTCGATGGCACTAACTTTGGTTTATGGAAGAAAAGAATGACTCATTACTTAATGTCCCTTGGACCTGAAGTCTGGCATTTTGTTCAAAATGAATACAAAACTACTTCCACTCTTCCAACAGACCAAGATGAGAGGAAAGCCTACATCGCAAATGCAAAGGCCATGAACTCCATCACTAGTGGAATCACTGATTCCGAGTTTACAAAAATCATGCACTGTACCTTGGCCAAAGAAATGTGGGAGAAGCTAGTTGGCTTGTACGATGGAGACTCAAAATAAGAAAGGCAAAGCTTCAAACTCACAGAAGACAATTTGAAAGTTTGAGGATGGAAGATGAAGAAGATATTGCAGCATACGTCCTCCGAGTAGCTGAAGTGGTAAATTCCTTGAAAGGATTGGACGAAAAAGTTGAAGAAAGTACCATTGTTCAAAAGGTATTAAGGTCTCTTCCAGACAGGTTTGACTCCAAAATAAGCGCTATAAAAGAAGAAAAGGATCTAGATACCCTAAAAATGGATGAACTCCATGGAATTCTCATTGCCTATGAAATGAGGAAAGGTGGCCCAAGCTCCAAAGATGCAGCATTCAAGGCCTCAAGGTCAAAGAAGGGGAAAGAAAGGAATGACTATAGTGATGAGTTAGATGTGGAATCCGAATTGGCTCAATTTGTACGAAAGTGGAAGAAAGGATCTAAGCTTAAAGGCAAGTATCCTCTTATCTGTTTTAAATGTGGTAAAATAGGTCATTATGCAGCAAAATGTCCTCACAAACATTACAGTGATGATGAAGGAAATTCTAAAAGAATGGCACATAAAAAGAAAGAGTTCAATAAGAAAAAATTCTTCTCCAAGCAAGATGAGTTTGATGAGGATGAGTTTATGGTCATCAAAAGGAAATCAGATGAGGAAAGCGATCATGATGAAAGCCAAGAAGCATTATTCATGGCACCTGCAGATGATGATGACTCAGGGTTGGAAGGAAATATAGATGAATTGTTAATAAGTGCCATTGAAGAAAATGAGAAACTACGGAACAAAATCATTTCTCTCAAAATGGAAAACGAGGAAATGAGAAGGAGAGAAGACTGTTGGCATTATGATTTAAGTGTTGTCCTTGATGGCAACTCTCTCAGAGGTTGGTACAGGTGATGGCAACTTAATCAGAAGACAGATCTCAGTACAGCATGCCAAGGAAGCTCATACACGCCGTTTCATTAAGCCCAAGTCGCGTGTACACGCTAGTTCGATTCAGAAAAAGCGCGTGTATGTGGAAAGGTTCCTTTGGTTCATGGTGGTTAGTCCTTGGAAGTTGTGCCTATGATTTCGGACCATTATGTCTCGACGGGCGTGTCGATCCCTAGTTTTAAAGTTAATGGTATTGTGTTACTATGGTTTTGGCTCTTGGTATTGAGAAAGGCCTAAGGCTATATAAGGAGAAGAAGATCATTAGGCAAAATCATCTTTCGACAAGGCTTGAATATCTAAGAGAGAAAGAGATCTGATATGCAGGTTCTGAGTTGCTTGATCTAAGCCAAGGAGAGATCACATCGGTTGATGGAAGACTAGATCTAAGGATAGATCGGGATCTAATGGTTTGAAATGCACTATCATGATATGGTTGATTATGCGTATTTCTAGATCTGCATATTGTCGCAATGTTACGTTCTGGGTCTAACTAATGTCTGGTACAGCTGCAAATTGAGAAAGTTTATTTTTAGATCTGTACGCAGGTTGGCTTCGGTAAAAGAGCGTGTATACGCGGGTTTTGCTCATTAAAGTAGCGTATATCTTTTGAAGCTTGATTTTGGGTTTACAGTGGGGTCTGACTGTTATTGCAGAGTTCTGTAGTCTGCTCTGTGTTCTGGTAACTGGTGATTGACAGGGTTCAGTGGTTCAGTGATTCAAAGTTTGGTTGTTTTATGCTTCAATGATCTGTTGTGGAAATTGAATGAATTGTGGTCTTCAGATTGTAATGTTGTGCTTCAGGAATATCCAAGTCTGAAAATGTATGAAAAGTGATACCTGAAAGAAGGAAGATTGTAGGTCAGCACCTACGTACTAGTATCTTGGCTAGTACAAGAGCAAAGGGGGTTGGAGCTCCCTTCCAAGGAAGTTTGGAGAATGAGAGAAGGTTGTAGCCTTCTGCAGGTTGTAGCCTGCGTACTGGTATAAGGCTGCACCAGTACAAAAGATTGTAAACTGAAGTTTCATATTAAAGAAAGATAGAGACAACTTGCAGCAGGTGGTTTTCACCCACATTGGGTTTCCACCTTATATCTTGGTGTTCATGTGTGTGGCTTTTTATCTGTTCTGTTATACTGCACATGTTTACTGTTAATGTGGTGAATAATGTCCTGATGCACTTAATTGAAGAATAAGCTAACTAAATTGTGAGTTTTCTTCTTATACGCTGTTTTACTTCGTCACAGTAGCGTGTACACGCTGGTTCACTTAACTGAAGTAGCGTATATGTTTCTGAGCATTTAAAAAGTTTGATTAATCTGATAATACTGATTCACCCCCCCTCTCAATATTATTTCCAACAAAGACCTCTTGGAAGCAAAGCTTAAAGAAAAGGAAGAGACTTGTGAAGAATGCGAGACCGAAATAGTGTCTCTGAGAAAGGAGTTGGAGCAAATTAAAAAGGGTTGTAAAAGCTCTCAAATGCTTGAGACTATCCTGAAAAATCAAAAACCTCAACATGACAAGTCTGGAATAGGTTTCAAAGGAGAATCCTCAAGCACTAAGAATAATGCGAAAATCTATGCCGATGCACTTTCCTGCAATCCAAAAGATGAAAAGTGCACCCTAGATCCCAAGAATGAAGAGAGAATTACTCCAAAGAAGAATGTGGAATCAAATCATGGGCACTACAGAAAATACAAACCTGTACTCCACCAAGGGCCCATCGCAAATCCAGAGAATGAGGGAGGAGTAATTCCCAGGAAGGAAATTGACTGAAACCGTGGTTGCTTCAACAAGTACAAAACCATCTTTCTTGGACACTGCTTTCACTGTAAAAACTTCAGTCATCAAGCCAGACATTGTATGGCTCACGGAAGTGAAAAGACAAAGCTAAAGGATAGAATAATCAACTCATATGCCCCCAAAAGGTAGGGACAAATCAAAACCTTTAATTCATTTGATCCCTTGACCATATTTGATCTGATTTTCTCTTTCTGCTACAATAATGGACACTATGAACAAGACTGCCCACTCAAAGGAAGAAAGACGAGTAGCAAGAACTCCAGCATGGACAAATGCGGCTTGGCTCTATATGCTCAAAATAATGGAAACCAGTGGTTTATAGATAGTGGGTGCTCCAGACACATGACAGGAGACAGAAGGAAGTTTGTCTCACTAAGCAAAAGGGAAGTGAATGTGTCGTTTGGAAGCGGATCTGGCAGAATTACAGGAAAAGGAACAGTTACTCTGATCAATGGAAAAGGAAAAGCTCAAGATGCTCTGCTGGTTGATGGACTCAAACACAACCTCTTGAGTGTCAGCCAAATCTGTGATCAAGGACATAAGGTTGTTTTCAGCACCAAATACTATGAAATAAGGAACTCTGCCTCAGGGATACTTGTGGCAAAAGGGGTGAGGACACTATACAACATTTACATTCTGAAAAAGATTCAAGAAAATAAATGTTACCTGAGTCAGACAGATGAGAGTTGGCTGTGGAACAAGCGACTTGGACTTACAAGCTTCGAAAATTTGATCAATATCAGCAAGATCAAAGTTGTACGAGACATCCCAAGGTTGTTCAAACAAAAACAAGCTGTATGTGGTCCATGTCAACATGGAAAGCAAACCAGAATCAGCCACAAGACAAACGAACACTCTACATCGAAGCCCTTAGAGATCATTCATGCTAATGTATGTGGGCCAACTAGAAATCAAGCACTCCAAGGAGAAAGGTACTTTGTGTTATTTGTTGATGATTATACTAGAATGATGTGGATATATTTCATAAAGTATAAATATGAAACTTTTGAGTGTTTCAAGAATCTAAAAGCCCTTGTATAAAATGAAAAATATTCAAAAATTAAGTGCCTCAGAACAAACAAAGGAGGAGAATTCACATCGAACACGTTTAGTGAGTTCTGTAATATTCATGGAATTAAAAGGGAATTCTTGGCTGCCAGAACACCTCAGCAAAATGGGGTAGTTGAAAGAGGAAACTGAACAGTCCAATAAATGGAAAGAACTATTCTATTAGCCGTAGACTTACAGCCTAGATTCTGGAGAGAAGCAGTAGGGACAGTTGTCTACACACTGAATCGAACTCAATTAAGACCAAATTGTGATAAAACTCCTTCTGAGCTATGGAAAGGAAGACCTACTTCGGTGAAGTACTTCAATATCTTTGGAAGCAATTGCTTCATAAAAATAAATGATGGCACACCAGGAAAGTTTGATTCTCGGGTTGATGAAGGGATATTTCTTGGATACTCTACACGGAGAAAGGCTTACAAGTGCTACAATTATCGACTGAAGAAAATAGTGGAAAGAATTGATGCAAAGGTTGATGAAGATCTTCCAGTAAAGGAAATTGAAGAACATGAAGATGACTCTCTCATAGAAGAAGAAGAACCTAAAGAAGAAGAAATAGATGAGGAAGAAGAAGAAGAAGAAGAGGAAAGAGAACCACCTAATACCCCTTCTAAGACGAAGTATGTCCAAGGACACCATCCAGAAGAGTAGATCATTGGTGATAAAGATGAAGGTGTGCAGACCCGAAGAAGGATCTCAATTACACCTAAGAGAAAAGTCATTGCCCTCCTATCTATGATAGAACCAGAAACATTTGCAGAAGTAAGTAAGGATCCTCATTGGGTAAAAGCCATGGAAGAAGAAATGACCCAAATTGAGAAGAACAAGACATGGGAATTGGTACCTCGTCCAAAGGACAAAAACATAATAGGAACCAAATGGGTGTTCAAAAATAAAATGAATGAGGAAGGACAGGTTATCAGAAACAAGGCAAGACTTGTCTGCAAAGGCTACTCACAAATTGAAGGAATTGAATTTGAAGAGACATTTGCACCAGTGGCCCGTATGGAAGCTATCAGGATGTTCTTGGAATTTGCATGCTCAAAAGGATTCAAAATCTATCAAATGGACGTGAAATTAGCATTTCTAAATGGGGAACTCAAGGAGGAAGTCTACATGGAGCAGCCAGAAGGTTTTGATCTAACAACAAGAAAGGACTTAGTTTCTAGGCTGAAAAAGGCTTTATATGGGTTGAAACAAGGTCCTAGAGCTTGGTATGCAAGAATGGATCACTATCTACAACAAAAAGGCTTCAAAAAGGGAGTGGCTAGAAGCAATCTATACATAAAGACAAATCAAGGTAAGTTACTAGTTGCTCTTGTTTATGTCGATGATCTGATTTTTGCTAGTAATAATGATGAAATAAGCCATGAATTTTCTCAAAACATGTCAAAAGAGTTTGAGAGGTCAATGATAGGAGAGCTGTCCCACTTCCTTGGACTTCAAATATCTCAAACTAGAGTAGGATTATGTATATCTCAAACCAAATATATAAAAGACATGCTCAAAAAATATGGAATGGAGGATTGTGCACCCATGAGCACACCTATGACCACAAACTGCAAACTGAGCAAAGATGATGACTCCCCTATAGTAGATGTAACTCATTACAAGTAAATGATTGGAGCCCTTCTATACTTAACAACTAAACGACCAAACATAATGCAAGCAGTAGGAATGGTGGGAATATTTCAATCTGCTCCCAAACAATCCTATTTATTAGCTGTAAAAAGAATTATTAGATATCTAAAGGGAACTTCTGATTTCGGTCTTTGGTACCCAAAGGACTCAACATTGACTGTAACTGCATACACCGATGCTAATTGGGCTGGAAGTAAAGATGAACGGAAAAGCACTAGTGGAAATGCATTCTTCCTAGGATACTGTATGGTATCTTGGCTCAGCAAAAAACAGTCATCCATATCATTATCCACAGCCGACGCCGAGTGTTGGGTCCCTATAATACTAGTGATTACCCCATTACTATTGTAGTTATACCCCTTATTAATATTTTTGTGCCCCTATTTCCCCCATATTGTTATTACTGTGCCCCATAGAATCCCTCTATTGTTATTTTTGTGGCTTTATATTATTATTGTTAGGTCAGCTGGATTATATTGTGACTCCTTAGACTCCTATATATAGAAAGGAGGTTTTGTCATTTGAATCATCCAAGAATTGTTCATTTATGTAATTTAAAGGAGGTTGCCCCCTTGAAGAGGCTGAATTCTAAGGCGTTGATCTATCTTTTCTATCTTTTCTTGAGCTGGTTCCATAACATTTGGTATCAGAGCTTTGGATTCTAGGGTTTCGCTGCTCCAAATAGGTCATCGTGGAATTTTCGCTATAACATTTTTTTCTGTGACGTTTCAGAAATCGCAAAAAAAACCCATTTGAGAAGAAATCGCGCTGAACCTTGGGTCCAAATTTCAGATCTTTTAGCGCGATATTTGCGGAGATATGCTCTGAGGAAGTTGGTCTTTTTGTAGACTCCTGAATTACATTCAAAACAGGTGACCTGGGGAAAATCGTCATAACTTTCTCTCTGGGGATCGGATTGAAATTTCGTAAGAAGGTACAGAAAGAGGACGGATTGTAGTTTCTTGTATGCATGTTTCAAATCCAAAGGTCAAAACAGTGACTCGTGGCACGTCGTACAATTTCGCTCTACTGAACTAGTCTATAAGCAAGTCACTGTGGGAGATTTCACATAACTCTTCCTTGGAGAATCCAATTTGGCTCAGACTTGTGGCATCGGAAAGAGGACAGAAATTCAAAACTAGATGATTGGAAAGTACAGAGATACATCAGAGGCAATATCGAGCTCCTACAAAGTGAAAAAAGGTGTGTAGATTTTCTTAAATTATTGCTTAAGATTGGTTTGAAAATTTATTTTGAAGGATTTCAAAGGGCATAGTAGAGCATTATTATCGGTAACTGATGCCCCGAGGAAAGAAAATTCAAACACCTAGTAAGGAACTTGAAATCTCTAGCATGACTCATGAAGAAGAGGAAGAAATGCAACATGATATATCAAAATTACAAGACCAAGTGCAACAATTGTTCCTTGCACAAGATGTAGAAGCTAAGATGGATGGTTTAAAGAAAGGTGTAGAAGCTAAGATGGACTATTTAAAGAGAGGCGTAGAATCTAAGATGGACGGCATGGAAGCTAAGGTGAATGGCATGGATGCTAAAATTGATGGCATGGATGATAAGATGGAAGAATTGAAGATAAATATGAGTAATTTGCTACAAGAAATGGTCACTAAGGGTGAAAGGGTACTAAAGGAAACTCATGATGAGAACAAAAGAAATGTTAATCATGATTCCATAGAATCTAATGTTGGATCGAAGACTCACTATGTTCCAAAAATTGATATGAGGAAGTTTGATGGCAAGGATCCCGCCACATGGATATTATAGATGGAGCAATTCTTCGATCTCAATAATGTGCAAAACACACAAAAGGTACGTATGGCAACTTTATATTTGGAACCAAATCAGTTTGTATGGTATCAATGGCTTTTCTCTCGTAAACAATTTATCACTTGGGCAATTTTTACGGAAGAATTGATAGCACATTATGAGGATACAAAAAGCAACACTTTTTTTAGCCAATTGATAAGTCTCAAACAAAAGGGTTCAATAATGGAGCACATTGAGGAGTTCCAAAAATTGAACATAAGGGTAAAAGATATTCCAGAGGAGCATAGGATTGATATGTTCATAGGGTCTTTAAAGGATAATATCCAACATGATGTTCGCCTTTGGGAACCTGATTCATTAGAGAAGGCATTCAGGTTAGCAAGAAAAATGGAAAGCAAAATTATGGCAACCAGGAAGCATACCACTCACAACTATAAAGATGGAAGTGTTGTTGCCCCTAGTCTTCCACAACCTATAAGGTTGACACCACAACAATTGGAAGAAAAAAGAGCAAAAGGGCTTTGTTACAGTTGTGATAGCAAATACACTAAAGGTCATAAGTGTGCTGAGAAGAAATTATTCTACATAGATTGTGAAGAGGAAGAAGAAAAGGAGCAAGAAAGGTCAAAAGAAGAGGATATACTCCAGGAACAAAGCCTAGATGAAGAACAAATAAATCCGACCATATCTTGTAATGCATTGGCAGGAATTACCACTCCTCAAACCATCAAGATAGAAGGACAAATCAAGAAGAAAAAGGTAATAGTGTTGATTGATTCAGGAAGCACCCACAATTTTATTCATTGTAAGGTAGCAAAAGAATTGAATTGCTTCCTATATCCAGCACCAGAGTGTCAAGTGATGATTGCAAATGGAGGAACAATAAATTGCTCTGGAAAGTGCCATAATATCAAGCTATCCATGGGAGAATATGTATTGACTAGCCCAATGCTTTCCATTCCAATGGGAGGTGCTAATGTTGTACTAGGAGTCCAATGGCTACAATCCTTGGGTACAATAGCTTTTAATTTTCAAGAAATTTTCATCAAATTTTCTACAGAAGGAAAGGAAGTTGAATTAAGGGGTATTGCAGGGAAACCAGGAAAGATAATCAACTCTAATGGTATGACAAAGCTTCTAAAAAATGAGCAAAGAGGTGTAATTGCAAAATTATGTTCACTAGATGTTTCCACATTGGAATCATCTATTTCTCCAGATCTCCAAAAATTCTTGGACAATCATTCCAAGGTATTTGAGACTCCCAAAGGTCTCCCACCTATGCGTGATCATGATCATGCTATTCATCTGATTCCAGGAAGTGTTCCTCCAAACATCAGGCCATACAGATATCCCTATGTCCAAAAGAGTGAAATTGAACGTATGGTTGCAGAAATGCTAGAGGCTGGTATAATTCAACCGGGTCAAAGTTCTTTCTATGCTCCAGTAGTATTGGTGCACAAGAAGGATGGATCATGGCGCATGTGTCTGGATTATAGGGAGCTCAACAAGCTCACTATTAAAGATAAGTTCCCCATTCCTGTAATTGATGAATTACTGGATGAATTGCATGGATCAACTTACTTCACCAAGTTGGATCTTCATTCAGGATATCATCAAATCAGAATGAATACTGAAGACATTCCGAAAACAACATTTAGAACTCATGAGGGTCATTATGAATTTTTGGTCATGCCTTTTGGCCTTACCAATGCACCTTCAACATTTCAAGGTTTGATGAATTCAATTTTCAAACCATTCCTTAGAAAATTTGTGTTAGTATTTTTTGATGATATACTAATCTACAGCAAGTCTTGGCAGGATCATGTTGAACATGTTGACAGGGTGCTACAACTATTGGAGGAGAAACAATTATATGCAAAAAGATCCAAATGTTTCTTTGGAGTCTAGGAGGTGGAATATCTAGGTCATATTGTATCTCATGAAGGAGTTAAGGTAGACCCTAGCAAAATTAAAGCCATTAAGGAATGGAAAATCCCCACATCCATAAAGCATCTGCGAGGATTTCTCAGGTTGACAGGGTATTATTGCAAGTTTGTTAAGAATTATGGGAGAATAGCAGCACCTCTAACAACATTATTGAAGAAAGATGCATTTTCATGGACTCCGGAAGCAACAAAGGCCTTTGAACATCTTAAAGAGGCAATGTGCCAAGCACCGGTCTTAGCTACACCAGACTTCACAAAAACCTTTACTATGGAATGTGATTCTTCAGGAAATGGAATTGGTGTTGTTCTAATGCAAGATGAAAGACCTATTTCTTTTGAAAGTTGTCCAATCAAGGGAAAGTTTTTAAGCGAAGCTATTTATGAGAAGGAAATGTTGGCAATACTCCATGCACTTAATAAATGGCGACCCTACCTAATGGGAAGACACTTCAAGGTAAAAACGGATCATGATAGCCTTCAATAATTTTTAGAACAAAGATTATCCTCTGAAGAGCAACAAAAGTGGGTCACAAAGATGTTGGGTTATGACTTTGAAATCATCTACAAAAAAGGGAAGCAAAATGTGGTGGCAGATGCACTCTCAAGAAAGGATGAGGAAGTGGAAGCATTGTTGTGCACCATTTCTATTATCCAACCAGATTGGATAAACGAAGCAAGGGAGGAATGGAAGAATGACGAAGAAGTGTGGGCACTTATTCGAAAGTTACAGAAAGATTCCAGTACGTCTGATACATTTAGCTGGCAAAATGATTCATTATGGTACAAAGATCACTTATACCTCTGTAAGAATTCCCAGCTAAAACAAAAGATTCTGATGGAATTGCACACTTCTCCCTTAGGAAGGCACTCAGGATTTTTAAAAACTTATCACAGGGTTAAGAAGGAATTTTTTTGGGATGGCCTTAAATCAGATATTCAAAAGTTTGTGGCAGAATGTTTGGTTTGCCAACAAAATAAGGTTGAAACAATTAAGACACCGGGTCTATTACAACCTTTATCCATTCCAAGCCAACGTTGGGAAGAGGTTCCAATGGATTTTATCACAGGTTTACCCAAGTCTGAGGGAAAGAGTGTCATCATGGTGGTAGTTGACAGACTTACCAAGTATGCACACTTTTGTGCATTATCACATCCATTTAAAGCCAGTACAGTTTCTATTGCATTTATGGAAACAATTCAAAAGCTACATGGAAACCCAAAGATTATTGTAAGTGACAGAGATCCCATTTTCACTAGAAATTTTTGGACATAATTATATTCTTGTCTTGGTACTCAGTTAGTGCATAGCTCATCTTATCATCCTCAATCTGATGGGCAAACTGAGATAGTAAACAAATGTTTGGAAGGATATCTTTGTTGCTTTGTATCTGATAAATAGACACAATGGGTCAAATGGTTGCCTCTGGCTGAATGGTGGTATAACACTTCCTTCCATACAGCAACAAAAATGACCCCATTTATGGCACTTTATGGGTATCAACCACCATCCATCACATCATATTTAAGAGAAAATTCTAAGGTTTAGGCAGTGGAACATCACATCGAACATCAACAACAAGTCCTCCAACTCTTAAAGGATAACCTCGTATTGGCACAGAATAGAATGAAACAACAGGCAGATCAACATCGCAGTGAAAGAAGTTTTGATGTAGGTGATTGGGTATTCCTACGGCTAAAACCATATAAGAAAATGTCCCTCAAGTAAGCTAAGAAGGATAATAAATTATCACCAAAGTATTATGGTCCATACAAGGTGTTGCAAAAGATTGGTACTATGGCATACAAATTGGAGCTTCCTGTAGCTTCTCGATTGCACCCAGTTTTCCATGTTTCATGTTTAAAGAAGGTTATAGGCGACAAGCTCCCAGTTCAAACAATATTGCCAGAACTTGACGAGGAAGGAAAAATTATATTGGAACTGGAAGCAGTCACAGAAACAAGAACTCGATAGCTACGAAATCGATCAATTTCATAGTATCTTATCAAGTGGAAGAACTTATCCGCTAAAGATTCCACATGGGAGGATGAGAATTTTATGCAGAAGTATTCAGAACTACTCAAGCGTTGAGGACAACACTTTTTTTGAAGGAGAGGGGCATGTTGGGTCCCTATAATACTAGTGATTACCCCATTACTATTGTAGTTATACCCCTTATTAATATTGTTGTGCCCCTATTGCCCCCATATTGTTATTACTGTGCCCCATAGAATCCCTCTATTGTTATTTTTGTGGCTTTATATTATTATTGTTAGGTCGGCTGGATTATATTGTGACTCATTAGACTCCTATATATAGAAAGGAGGTTTTGTCATTTGAATCATCCAAGAATTGTTCATTTATGTAATGTAAAGGAGGTTGCCCCCTTGAAGAGGCTGAATTCTAAGGCGTTGATCTATCTTTTCTATCTTTTCTTGAGTTGGTTCCATAACACTGAGTATATTGCTGTAGCAGATTGTTGTTCTCAGATACGATGGATGAAGGAAGCTCTAAAAGATCTCGACATATGTATAGATCAACCAATTTCCGTCTATTGTGACAACACAAGTGCTATCAGCCTCAGCAAAAATCCTGTGATGCACTCAAGAACCAAACACATACCAATCAAGTATCATTTCCTCCGTGAACAAGTAGTTGAACAAAACATCATCCTGGAATATATCAGTACTAAGGAGCAGAGAGCTGATATTTTCACAAAACCTATTCCTCGAGAAGCATTCGAACATCTGCTTCAAAAGATGGGGGTTATTTCTTTATCATCACTCAAGTTCATTCATAAAGATGTAGCAGGACAGGGGGAGTCCATATGCATCCCTTTACCATTGATATCAAAGGGGGAGAAAGCAGAAGAATATTGCCATCAATAACAAAGGGGGAGATTGTTGGACACAGATTGTCATTGATGTCAATATGGCAATATTCGAGGAGCAGATATAGACAAGAGGAGCAGACAAAGCCGAAGAAGAGGATCACACAGAGCCATCGGAGCAGGTGGAGAGTGAAGTAGGGGAGCTCTGCAATTCTTTTTTGGTGGGAAGCTGAAGCTGCTTATTCACGTTTTTGATTCAGGAATACATGGTTTTTAGAAAACCATGGGTAAAGAGAAGACCCACATCAATATTGTGGTCATAGGACATGTCAACTCTGGCAAGTCCACCACTACCGGTCATCTTATTTACAAGCTTGGAGATATCGACAAGTGTGTGATCGAGCGTTTTGAGAAGGAAGCTGTGGAAATGAAAAAAAGCTCATTCAAGTATGCATGGGTTCTTAACAAGCTTAAGGCTGAGCACAACCATGGTATTACTATTGACATTGCTCTCTGGAAGTTTGAGACAACCAAGTATTACTATACTGTCATTGATGCACCAGGCCATCGTGACTTTATCAAGAACATGATTACGGGTACATCATAGGCCGATTGTACTATTTTGATTATTGATTCTACCACCAGAGGTTTGAAGCGAGTATTTCGAAGGATGGACGGTAGATACAACACGACAGGTAGATCCAATGGGCGCGGGTGATAAAGATGCACACAGGTTAATGAGAGGGATGCGGGTCGTCAGATCAGGGCGTGGTGGATCGAATGGTGATCAGGAGCGAAAGTCGCGCGGAGGTTAATGGCCGGGGGACAGGCGGTTTCGCGGGCGGGCGGTATTCCCCGCACTGCCTTTGGGCCCAAGGTGGTTTCCATATATGGCCGCGCGATCCAGTTAATTCGTGACACGTGGCTGAAGTGACGGGCGCGAAACCACCGCGATCGCACATTAACGCGTGAGCACTTAACAAAAGCGGGAGGCGCAATCACCGTTAGATCAAGCGGTGAATGTAATCAACAGCAGGGATACAAACAAGGTTTAACATGCGATAGAAGTAACGAAGACCGTCGGATCATAATGTGATCGACGGTGGGGGTCAAGCAGGGGATTAAATGAGAGCGCCGAGTCATATGGTCAGGTCACATGGCGATTTAGAGTTAGCGCTCAGGCCTAAGGCACATAGGCTTATGCAGCGAAGCAAAGGCAGATATATATATATATATATATATATATATATATATATATATATATATATATATATATATATATATATATATATATATATATATATATATATATATATATATATATATACTTTAACACTATCCATGGCATAAATATACATCGATGGCCAAAACCTTACATACATGCGTTTAACACAATCGTAGGCAAAAAGTGGACTGGAACATATATGCACAGGAGGCTGTGGGTTCTTGTTATCATTGAAAAAATGGGCCTGGATTACAGTTTTTAACACACAGTGACTGTAAAGCAAAGAAGTTGAATGAAAAGCCAGCACAGAGGAAGTCACAACAATCAAGGAGGGAAGCTAAAAGATCAAGTGAGTCAGAGGAAATGATAGCGACTAAGGAGGAAGCCTAAGAGACGGTGTAAGCGGAAACAAATGGACAAAGGCATGGGAATGTATAAAACAGTAGAAATAGAGAACTGTTGGTGCGATTATGGTGGTGAAGAACCTGAGGGTGAGATAGTAGAAGCAGCAGAGGCAAAGGAGGTTGTAGAGGCAGCAGAAGCACCAGAGGCAGGAGAGCAGGAGTGAGACAACCTCAGCTGAATAGAGTGCAGCAACATACCTGTTTATACCAAGGTTGGGTTGGAGCCTCAGAACTGAACAGGACTGAAGTCATTGGGGTAGGTGCTCCTAAGGCAGAACCACTGCAGAAAAGAGTTGTTGCTCTGGAGGTTGGTGCCTCACTGAAGTCCAAGTTGGAGCTTGGCAACTCTTCACAATCAGATTTATACTTATATTGTATTTATTTCTTTGCACTGTCTTGAGTTTTAATAAAAGCATTAAATTCAGCTGTTGATTTCTGTATTCTGTGTATACATATACATATCTATATAGTTTGTTGACAATCACTAGAATATATATATATATATATATATATATATATATATATATATATATATATATATATATATATATATATTGTAAGAAATACTGATTCACCCCCCCTCTTATTATTTCCAACAGAACCAACCCCAAAGGAAGAAGAAATGAATATGGCTATATCTTGTAATGAATTGGTAGGAATCAACATTCCTCAAACTCTCAATATAGAAGGATATATCAAGAAGAAAAATGTAATAGTGTTGATTTATTTGGGTAGCACCCATAATTTTATTCATTGTAAGATAATTGAGGAATTGAACTATTTTCTATATCCATCACTAGAGTGCCAAATGATGGTTGCAAATGGAGGAACTGTAAATTTCTCTGGAAAGTGTCATAATATCAAGCTAACCATGGGGGAATATGTATTGAATAATCCAATTTTTTCCATTCCAATAGGTGGTGTTGATGTTGTACTAGGAGTCCAATGGTTACAATCTTTGGGGAGGATAGCTTTTAATTTCAAGAAATTTTCTTTAAATTTGATATGTTTTTGTATGATTAGTTTTGATGTGCTAATAAAATTACATATTTATAAATATGTGCATGCTTATTGCTCCTTGTGCTGACATTTCATTAGCTATTTGTGCATAAAATCAGGTAAATTTCCTTAAGTTTTAAAAGACATTCATGAGAAAATAGCTTCAGAAACAAATACTGAACATCAAACATGTACAGTGCAGTAAACCATCAAAGAGACACATTAATACAATGTTTTGAAGAAGGATTTCACCACTCATGGGCTACATCTCCTTGGTCCAACTTCCATGGCTTGGGCCTTTATATTAGCTCAATGTGGCAAAAACAATGTTGTTTACAAAGCTCTATGGCTCCTGATACCTGCACCAGTGTGTTCAACATGTCCCAATTAGCGAAGAACACCTCTTTCTGAGCTCAATTTGGTTGAAAATTTTTCAATATATGCTTCATTCAATTTTTCCCTAGGAAACCCTGCCAAAACTAGAGAAGACTCCAGTTAGCACCGCCAAAGTTGGCAATTCCACTAAAATTGGTGTGCCTCCAAAACTGTCGCCATATTAATATTCAGATTAATTAAGGCTAAGGCGGATTAGTGGTGCTAATGACATTTGTCTGTTTAGCGTTGGCCATTAGTTATACGTTGAGGTCATATGGTGAGGGGGCTGGCCCCACAGGGCTGGCTCCCTCCGCTCCGTCGTCACCACCACTGTATGCTTTAAATGAAATATCGTGGGCCATCGTTTATAAGACATGTGCTTGGTTCAATAGTTATGTAATGGAGTTGGGAGGGGGAGGTCAGGGGTTCGACCCGCCCTCCACCCATCCCTTAATACATTTTTCTACCTCATTTATAACATTGCCATCTTCAAATATTTCATGGTCTTTCATATAGTTCGAAACTATAGTTTTTGTAGAGATATGCAGATTTATATATATGTTATAAATATATATGATTTAAATCATATAAAATAATATAATAAATATATATCTATCAATATTTAAAAAAAAAAGCAATTTCCACATAATATTTACCATGAACCATAATTCCACCTTGGAGGACATTGGAAATTTCACATTCACACAACCAAACTGGCGAATCCTGAATTGACACTTGTCACAACCTTATTGGGAAAAACTGAAGAAGATTCCCATCATGCTGATTGTACTACCATGTCATCATTCTGTCCTATTCTGCAATTTTTAATTGTTTAGGAAAATTAATAGTTGGCCCTTTCTCCTTCATCTAGACTTGATTTTTAGTGAAATGAATTGCATTTTGATCATCTTGATGAGACAGACACATTCATACAGGTTTCAAGCCAATATGAGAACTTTCATTTTTGAGCTAAATATTGAGCACTTGACCATTCCTCCCCACTAGAAGCTTTTTGGACCCCAAAAGATAGTATTATCTGACAAGTAGATGAGGGTACATCCCCCTAACCTTTCCAAGCTCAATCCAATTGGATTTTGACAAATTTGTTTCCTTGAGCTCCTCTCTAAGGAAATCAATATTCACTTGCCTTAAGGACCCCATTCTTCTGTCATGGATGGCGTCTTATTAAAACTAATTCAAAAATTCTGTAGGAATGTATTCATAATGTGAAACCTAAATATTCTTTCCTTGTTCAACAACTTGAAGCCTATTTTTGCAAAACTGACACCAGCTTGCATCGTCAACTTGAAAACTGTGATAATACTTGTACTTGTCTTTGCCCTTTTCAAGCCGATCCTACACTATTTGTTGCACCATTTTCAGTCGTTCATAGAAACTCATGGTTTTTTCCATGTCTCCATCAAAAGCAACATCATTCTTACCAAGACAACATAACAAAATATAATGAAAATGGATGACAAATTTTACTACTTTGTTTACATGACTCAAGCCCGATTGTACATCTTGAAAGTATGAAATTTTCTTAACATAACTTTCATGTAAAACATAATGATGCCTGAATACAACAATTACATAACCAATAGGCCTAAAATGAATAACATGAACTTGCTTCTTATACCTCTTTTGTAGCTTCAAACCAAATGAAATTTTTGACAAGTATCCATCCAATGAAAGTGCATGGATTGCTGCGATTTAATATTCACACCATGGAAATCTTCTTAATGAAATAAGATGGTGAAGTTGCTTGCATAAACCTGAAACTCAAATGAACCTTTCAAGTTTGAAAGAGCATAAAAAAAATTGAACTAATCTTTTGGTTTGAAGAAACACATGCCTCTTGCTCTTTGCCTCCCCACTGGAAGAATTTGCACACACATGATAATGCATGCCAAGGAGCTTCGCAAGAATAATTGTCAACAACAACTCTCCTCCAACATTGGGCTGCTCCCAACAAACCTCTTATCAAAATTATGATCTATGGCATTGACCAATCAACGATGGCATCCAACTTGGATGTTGGAAATAATACTGAGAGGGGGGGGTGAATTAGTATTATCAGATCAATGAAACTTTTTCAATGCTCAGAAACATATATGCTACTTCAGTTAAGTGAACCCGCGTGTACACGCTACTGTGTTTATTGCAACTAGCGTATATCAAGAGATCTTATGATTCAGTTAGCTTATCTTTAGTAAATGCATCAGAACATTATTAACCATATTAACAGTAAACAGGTGCAGTATAACAGAACAGATCATCACACAAAAACCACACACATGAACACAAAGACATAAGGTGGAAAACCAATGTGGGTGAAAACCACCTACTGCAAATCATCTCAATCTTCTTCTTAATGAGAAAATCCTTTTACAATATTTGTACTGGTGTAGTCTTATACCAGTACGGGAGCTACAACCCCCTTTGCTCTTGTACTAGCCGATCCATTTACTAGTATGCAGGCTGCTACCTGCTACAATGCTCCAAAGATCTCCCTTAGCTTTTGTACTAGCTTAGATACTAGTACGTAGGTGCTTACCTACAATCTTCTCTCCTCAAGGTACCACGTTTCATCAATTTTCAGACTGGATACACTGAAGCACAACACATAATCTGAAAGGCCACTTTTCATCCAATTTTCATACTGGACCCATAACTATCATTGAAGCTCAAAACAATCATCAAACTCTGAATCACTGAAACCCTGTTAACAACACCGTCACCAGAACACAGAGCAGACACAGAACTCTGTAATAACCATCAGACCCATTTGCAACTTCAAATATCAAGCTTTACAATGTATACGCTACTTCGATGAATCAAACCCGCGTGTATACGCGCTTTTTCCAAACACAACCCGCGTGCAGATCTAAAAATAATTTCTCATAACTTGCAGCTGTACCAGACATCAGTCATACTCATAATACTTATAGAACAATACATGCGTCAGTATGTAGATCTAGAATAAGCATCATAAAGATAGTTCATTTCAAACCATTTGATCCCGATCTCTCCTTAGATCTTGTTCTCAATCAGCCGGTGAGATCCCTCCTTAGCTCAAATCAAGCAATGCATCATCAACCCATAACCTGCATACTAGATCTCATACTTCTTCAGATCTTCAAGACATTTCAGATACACTTGCCTAATGATTTCCTTCTCCTTATATAGCCTTAGGCCTTGTTCAATACCAAGGGCCAAAACCATAGAAATCCAATACCATCATCTTCAAAACTAGGGATCAACACGTCCGTCGAGACACCAAGGTCCAAAACCATTGGCACAACTTCCAAGGAATAACCACCGTAGACCAAAGATAAGTTTTCCACATACACGCGCTTTTACTGAAGCCAACCAGCGTGTACACGCGACTTGGTATATAGGGAACCTGCGTATACGCGCCTTGGTATATAGTGAACCTGCTTGTATACGCGACTTGGTATATAGTGAACCAGCGTGTATATATTTTTCTTTATACTTGTAGACTGATCATCAATTCCTTGCTGCTATCCTTCTGCACTATGATTTGTCATCAGTGTGATTTTCCATCAAGGACAACACTTGTCTCATAATGCCAACAATCTCCCCCTTTGGACTTGATGGCAAAGCTAACTTGTTACACTTAGAATTATCATCTGATTCCTTTGAGCTGTCCTCCATCAGTCACATCTGACATCTCTTCTGAAGATTCATCCAGTTATACATAAGTGAGATATTCTTCTATGAGAGGGTTTCCATCAAGTACAACACATGCATCATAATGCCAACAATCTCCCCCTTTGGACTTGATGGCAACAACACCAAATCACTCTCCCCCTTTGACATCAAGGGCAAAGGGTGGACCAAGATGTTCTCTTCCTTTGCTGAAAATTTCGCTGTCCATACTCCCCCTGAGTATCTGTTAAAATCTCTGAATGATCTCCCCCTTTGTATATGCCAAAGTGTACCAATCTGTCAATGCTCCCCCTGAGTACATGCCGAGTCTCTGTACTGCTGAAGAGTGTTGTTCAAGCTCTTCCTGACTGTAGGCAAGATCTGCAAAAGATGTTCTTCAAGAAGAACATGACTCTATACATCATAAAAGACCTTCCTATCACCAAAGACTCATACATACATCCATCTCTCAACTAAGTGAGGATATACAAAAATTGACTCATCCACCCAACCAAGTGGGGATACATCAAAAGTTTACATATGACAACCAATCACATTGCATCAATCATCCCAGGCATAGTGGGGAAACCAAAATAGGCCGTTACATGACCTTGACACCATGAAAGAGATGCCACAAAATAGATATATGACATAGAGACGAAAGAACTAGACCAAGACTTATGAAAGTCACCAGCAGCATCTGATAATCACCATTCAGATCAGCAACCAAGAGATCCTTCTTTTCTCCTTTCACCTTTGTTCCACCTGAAATCAACAACAAATGTGAACTAGAACCAAAAGCTTTAAGATAATGCCACCAATGTATCATTGGAAGATTATCTGCTCCCCCTGAACCTGTGCCAGATGATCTCTGTCAGACCCATATCAGACTTTCTGCAACCAACATCTGTCCCTGCTGATTTCCTTCAAAACTCCATATACGCGTCTGCATCCACATAAAAAAGCGTATATACGCGGATAGGCCTTATGAAACTCGCGTACAACCATTTTCATATCAGCAACCTGTAAATGTCCTGCAGCAAGGTATGTCTGAACATAGATGTCAACTCCTCCTTTTAAACATCATCATGAAATCATTCACATTACATGTGAAACCACCATAGCCATTACATCAACGTCAAGATCTACATGATCCAAGTATCATTACTTGGGAACATCTGCATCAATCAACATATGTAAGTATCAACCTATCATCATATAGATAAGAACTCATCACCATGTCTCCAACAAAGCAACTTTGAGTAGTCATCCATGTATCAGCACTATGTATCTTGAGCTCAAGCTCAAAAACTTCTTGATATCATCAACAACAACAATCCTTATCCACAAGAGTGCCTGCATCATAACTGTATGATCTTTATGCATATGACAACAGCAGTATATGAGTGACTCATCATCAAGTGAGGAAGATGTGTATTCAAGCTTTGTACTTCTCCTTATCCTTATGAAGATCACCATGTAAGCATCATCAAAGGATCAACCATAAATCTGATCTGAACATCTACTATGTAACTTCAAGAATCATATGAGAGTTTATCATAGACAACTCACAATATCATAGCAAGCCATATAAGAATCATCACCAAGGATTATTAACCATAATGCCAACAATGAATTACTAAAGATATATGCTCCCCCTCAACCAGTGCCATCTGTTAGATCTGATCATGCATATATCAGCAATAAGCATCAAAACATCATCATCCTCAAGTTAGGATCAAAACACTTCTAGACATCATACAAGTAACAAAACATTTCCACACGTCCTCAGCAGACTGTAACCAATAGAGCAAATAATAGACTGAATCATATCAGATCCTTTTTCTGATCCTGTCCCCACTGCTTTTCCTCAGACTGACATATACGCGACTTTGCAGTGTCTAACTCGCGTATGTACGCGACTTCCCTTTAAGGAACTTGCGTATGAGATTCAGAACGCTGAAGTTTTACACTTTCAGCTCCCCCTGAGTCTGATATGTCTGTGCTGTGCTGTGTCTCAGTACATTGTGATGACTGTACTTCCTTCTTCCTCCATATCTTCAAGTGTGATGAGGTTTTCTCCTTTTGGTGTGATGTCCATCCTTTGTTCCTGCATTCCTTTTCTATATGTCCAAACTTGTTACATGCATAACATCTTACATGTTTCATATTCCTCCTGTAGCAATCAGCAGCTTTGTGACCAAACATATTGCAAGCAAAGCAATATCCATTAAAGTACCTTGAGTGTGATGATCTTTCTGCATGATGGTCTTGAACCCTTCTTCTTCTACATCTAGCTGCAACATGTCCAAGATTATGACATACATAACATTCAACATTATTCATAGGAGGAGTAAAAGATTTTCTTTGAGGAGTCTCTTTCCTTGATTGTTGATGGGGTTGACCTTTCATCTCCTTGTTGATCATTTTAGATTTCTCTTTAGAGTTCCTTGCCTCACCTTGTGAACTAGATTCACCTTCAACAGATTCATGAAAACCAAGACCAGTCTTGATAGCAGGAGACCTTTGACTACTAAGAATATCATCCAAGACTTTAGAACTATCTTGAAATCGTAAGAGCTTATCCTTTTCTTCTAGTTTACCTTTCAAGATATTTACCTCAACTTGAAGCTGTTCTTCCTTTTCAAGAGATTGCTTTTTCAAATATTCTTCATCTTTCCTTACTTCTTCCATTTGTTCCCTTAGTTTGAGAATCTCCTTTTCTTGTTCTTCATTCAGATCCTGTTGCATTTGACGAACTCGGAAGGCACATTCTAGTTGAGATTTTAAGTTGGTGGCTTCGTTTTCTTGTATTGCAATAGCTTGGAGTAGATCTGTATTCTGCTTCTTTGATTCTTCAAGATCTCCTTTTAGTGCGAGGATTGTAGCTTCAAGATTTTCATAGTAGCTGGATCTATCTTTGAGTTTCTTGATGGTTGTGCTTCTTTCGTTGACTTCTTTTCTTAATGATGTCACTTCATGCTGCAATTTTTGACATTGGTCTTCCTTGTCCTTGAGAAGCTTTCTTACCTTGTTTCCTTCTTCTAGTTGGGCCTTTAGTTTGGTAACTTCTTCTTTGAAAGCACATTCCCTTTTGTTCAATAGATCTTGTTGATCTTTAACTTTGTCTGCAAGCCTACTAAATACTGCCTCTATTTGATACTTTCCTTGCTCACCCATAAAAGCATGTTCAGTAGTTTCACTATCACTTCCATCACTTTCACAAGGAAATATAACAGGAACATCAGAGGATAACACATTCATACCTGATAATGATTCTGAATCTGATTCTGAATCTGAAGAGCTTCTTATACCTAATCCCCAATCAATTCTCCCATTGTCATAGTCCTTCTGAGATGTCTTCTTCTTCTTATGAGCTTTCTTCTTAAGCTTCTTTCCCATTGTTCCACAGATCTCCTTCAAGCGATCAAGCTTCTATCAAAGGACCTGCTCTGATTCCAATTGTTGGAAATAATACTGAGAGGGGGGGGGGGGTGAATCAGTATTATCAGATCAATGAAACTTTTTCAATGCTCAGAAACATATACGCTACTTCAGTTAAGTGAACCCGCGTGTACACGCTACTGTGTTTATTGCAACTAGCGTATATCAAGAGATCTTATGATTCAGTTAGCTTATCTTCAGTAAATGCATCAGAACATTATTAACCATATTAACAGTAAACAGGTGCAGTATAACAGAACAGATCATCACACAAAAACCACACACATGAACACAAAGATATAAGGTGGAAACCCAATGTGGGTGAAAACCACCTACTGCAAATCATCTCAATCTTCTTCTTAATGAGAAAATCCTTTTACAATATTTGTACTGGTGCAGTCTTATACCAGTACGGGAGCTACAACCCCCTTTGCTCTTGTACTAGCCGATCCATTTACTAGTACGCAGGCTGCTACCTGCTACAATGCTCCAAAGATCTCCCTTAGCTTTTGTACTAGCTTAGATACTAGTACGTAGGTGCTTACCTACAATCTTCTCTCCTCCAGGTACCACGTTTCATCAATTTTCAAACTGGATACACTGAAGCACAACACATAATCTGAAAGGCCACTTTTCATCCAATTTTCATACTGGACCCATAACTATCATTGAAGCTCAAAACAATCATCAAACTCTGAATCACTAAAACCCTGTTAACAACACCGTCACCAGAACACAGAACTCTGTAATAACCATCAGACCCATCTGCAACTTCAAATATCAAGCTTTACAATGTATACGCTACTTCGATGAATCAAACCCGCGTGTATATGCGCTTTTGCCAAAGACAACCCGCGTGCAGATCTAAAAATAATTTCTCATAACTTGCAGTTGTACCAGACATCAGTCATACTCATAATACTTATAGAACAATACATGCGTCAGTATGTAGATCTAGAATAAGCATCATAAAGATAGTTCATTTCAAACCATTTGATCCCGATCTCTCCTTAGATCTTGTTCTCAATCAGCCGGTGAGATCCCTCCTTAGCTCAAATCAAGCAATGCATCATCAACCCATAACCTGCATACTGGATCTCATACTTCTTCAGATCTTCAAGACATTTCAGATACACTTGCCTAATGATTTCCTTCTCCTTATATAGCCTTAGGCCTTGTTCAATACCAAGGGCCAAAACCATAGAAATCCAATACCATCATCTTCAAAACTAGGGATCAACACGTCCGTCGAGACACCAAGGTCCAAAACCATGTAGAAATTTTGAATAATTTAACACATATTCAATGGAGATTATCCTGATCATGTACTATTGCGGAAAACATACACAATACATAAGCTCCTCTACGTTGATCAACAATATAGCAGCATCAATAACAATAAAACATCAAGAGCATTCACACATTAACACAGTATGTATCACGGGGAAAGCATCTCGCTAAAAACCCCACACTATCTGTATATTAATGATTGAGTCATGTAACATTACACAGCATAATACTTCTCACAAGTATCTCCACCTCTGTTACACACAATATAGCTCAGATCTGATCTCCAAATCTCTTCCACTGCTTGCCTGCCTCCACTACTCAATACCTGCTCAAGAACTGATGAGAATTGCTTCCCAAACTCGATTTTCACCTGCAAAATAGTCACTCACTCTTTGTGGACGTGAGCAAAGGTTAAAATGTGGGCCAAATACGTGAGCAAACTCATTGGCATACTCAATCCCTTGATTGTGCAAGATCTGATGCACAACTATAGTCACAACTGATAGCAATCTGATTCTCTACCACTTGTCCCTGTTGAACTGAACATGCACTGACATGCAACTGAGTTAACTGATGTATTCTTTAGTTGTATTATGAGTTAATAATTAGTTTAACAACTCATCATTAGTCTATCTGCAGTTAGACTAACTACAACCAGTTTAACTAAGTTAAATTGAACACAACTCCATCAACTGTACCTCCAGTCCACTAAACTCAACTCACTTGAGTTCTAACTGAAGTCATGCATGCAACAACTCAACTGACTCATAAGAAAAACGAATTTCCTTCTGACAGCTGCATGTGCCACTTCCGTAGCTCAAACTGAAGTGCTGCAAGAGAATAAGATTAAGTTTATAGTCCAAATATTATTGTGAGATAATAATATTTGACTTTTCTATTTTTGACAGCCAGTCTAAAAATAGACTTGATCACTCACACTTTGATCACTCACACTTTCATCAAAAATAGAAGTCCATCTATTTTCCCAACTTGATCAATCATCCATAAACATAGACATGATCCATATGTCTAAAAATAGACATAGTCTAAAAATAGACTTGCGCCAAAAATAGCCTGCGGGCCCACTTAGTGAAGGCGACTCTTTTCACTAAGCTCCATCATCTTGTTGCAATCTCAACAAACCATTGGCACAACTTCCAAGGAATAACCACCGTGGACCAAAGATAAGTTTTCCACATACACGTGCTTTTACTGAAGCCAACCAGCGTGTACATGCGACTTGGTATATAGGGAACCTGCGTATACGCGACTTGGTATATAGTGAACCTGCTTGTATACGCGACTTGGTATATAGTGAAGCAGTGTGTATATATTTTTCTTTATACTTGTAGACTGATCATCAATTCCTTGCTGCTATCCTTCTGCACTATGATTTGTCATCAGTGTGATTTGCCATCAAGGACAACACTTGTCTCATAATGCCAACAATCTCCCCCTTTGGACTTGATGGCAAAGCTGACTTGTTACACTTAGAATTATCATCTGATTCCTTTGAGCTGTCCTCCATCAGTCACATCTGACATCTCTTCTGAAGATTCATCCAGTTATACATAAGTGAGATATTCTTCTATGAGAGGGTTGCCATCAAGTACAACACATGCATCATAATGCCAACATTGGAGAGGCTTGGCTTCAACTTACCTCCTCCAATATCATGGCCCAAATGCATCAAATAAGTGAAATCCAACTTGTACTTTGATATTTTCAAAACATCAAACAATTTTCCTTCATAGATGACATGTCCATAAGGTAATTTTTTAAACATGTTTATGTCACCCAAGTGGAAAATTTCTTCAAGAAAGGATTCTTTTTTCCATAATCCAAATACATGTATGTAATAGAAGTGCTACAAAGAACATACAACATTAAAATCCATACAAACCATTTTTGTTTGGTGTTATGTATATTCTTGCACTGACCTCTTTTTACAATTTTTCTTTGGTGAAAACTACTTTTTCTGTCCTCTTTCTTGAAATGCTTACCATTCCTGTTTGGCACCATAACCAACGGTGCACAACATTGTGTAAGGGATGAAAGAATGAGTCCATTGTTCAATAAACTTTTTCATTGCAATGGTGTCTCTACACTTTGCAATTTTTTCAACCCTTGCATGCTAACATCTATTACAGATCCATTTGGGCACATCAATCACATCATCTAGATCAGTGTTTAGCGCTCATCAAACCCTAATTCTAGTGGCTACATGCCCTAAACAAGTTACCCCTTTGAATGCCTCCTTCCTAGACAGTTTCATGACTTGAAGACATCTAGAAATGGCCTCTAGAAGGACCAATGCAGGTATGCCCATGTAAGGGTGTGTTGCAGAGAAGTTAAGTCCATGCCAAGGTGCTTTGCAGAGCACTCATAATTCCTTTCACCCGTGGTGGGTGAGATTGAGTGAAATTCACATAGGTTTTGGGGAATATTCTTATCTCTTGGAGCCATCTAGAAGGTTCCCTCACTTATCAACTCCTATGAGCTCGAAAATGGATGAGGAATGAGTTAAGATGCATCTTATCCTTCATCCCTTCCTCCATGGAACTAGTTCTAAGTATGGAAGGCCATTCAAAGCCACCATTTATGACAAAACCTCCTTCATCTCCCTATAAATTGACCACTCATCTAAGTGATCAGGGGCTGGATTATCTTGAATTGTAAGGAGATAATGTTGCTATGAGAATTGGCTTTGAAGCAAGTATTGTGATGCTACAAGTTTGCCATGATTTTGATGTGCTGTGGGTGGGATCCAAGCTGGAGGAATGACTTTGAATCAGACACAATGGTTTTAATTCCTTCTTCTATTCAATAAAGTGTTTGAACCTTTCTCCCATATGTTTTTATTGACTTATAATTCTTATATGTGTGAAATGTATCTGATTCCATTCATTTATATTCAATAGATCTTTTTCTTTGATCGATTCTTTGTTTCTATCTTGTGCTTATAGGTACTTCTCAAGCGTATTAAGTACGGGAAGGAGCAACAGGATCGATACAAAGGAGATGAGAGGAAAGTGGAACTACAAGTAGGTCTTCTCATCTTTTCATCTTATCTATTTCTTATAGGAAAATACTAAAATACTTTAAACTGTTGTTCTAGATATGGCTACTTATCTAGGGAATTAGTATTTGTCCATAGATACCAAATTCTCCAAAACAAATTTGTGACTCCACTAAGGAAGATCATCTTTCCTAATAGCTTATCCACCTCCTAGGACATCCTTGCATACCCTACTTGTGTTTACTGATTGTATTTCAGCACTTTTACATTGAAAATTTGGTCAAAACTGTGTCAAATTGCCTTTTGAAATGGCTCACTCTCACCAGCGTAGGCTTGTGAGGGACACAGTGTGCTGCAGAGCACCCCTGGCTTAGGGATAGTGCTCTGAAGCGCACTGTCTCCTATTTAGGGATGCATTGATCCTCCTAGGGTGATTTTCCCACCTTTGGAATGGGTTTTGCCAAAATTTTCTCTGTTTGTTTGCTTTTTTATTGATCAATGAATGTTATGTCTCAAAGAACAAGTTTCTGTCTCCTTGTCTAGTCCTACTTTGACTTGATTGATTAATGTTTCTTGAATGTTTTATTTATCATTATCAGTCTATAGTCAAAGTTAGAACATAGTTGATTAATCTTTGTTCGAAATAATGTGTCATAAACTCTTCTTTTCCTTCGAAATAGAATTGTCATAAAATTCTTCGTTCTTATTTAAGATTGATTGATTATATGTGCATAATTTTACTTTTGTTCATATTCACATTAAGGAAATCGAAAAGAAATACATGCATGTTGCATTGAAAAAGTTTATGTGTGCTCATAGGAATAGTGTAGGGAAATTGCATTAGATTGTGCTCTTTTCTCTTTGATCGAAAGAAATATGATTTCTCTGTCCCTCAGTAGCTAGGATTTTCATTGTTAAATTAAATGGAAAGATTGCTTATCATGTAGTTGCATTCCTAGGAATTTCAGAATACATCATGTGGTGAACTTGAAAGGCAAATTCCTAAGCAAGATCAACTTAAAATTAACATCAATTTACCTAATGGAGCATTGTCACTTAATGAAAAACATTTAGAGGTCTAGGCTAGAGACGTGTTTCAGCGTCATAAAAAAAAGCAGTTTTTGCTAACTTCTCTACAAAACATCCCGAGTGTGATACCTCATTCCACATACGTGAGTATATTGTAACTCGTCCACGTACATTCGGGTATATAGGGCAGTGTTACAGTACGTAAAGTATATGGGAATGCTCTCACTGTGCGGTTTTGCATTAGACAATGCTTATACGGATTGGGCCTCCACGTAATGTCGGGTATATATGGGAGGAATACACTAGGTTTCTATCCATCCTTAGGTAACAGAGTTGGCTACCTTGTACACTGTGATACACCGAACACAGCATTTGGGGAGATTGCTTGCCCGTACTTCTCGGTTCGCTAGGAGGTATTTTGCAGTTCACAGTTGCTTGGTAAACCTTTTGCCTAGATTATCTTTCTTTTGTTTTGTTATGGTACTTTGATTAAAATAAATTTAATTGATTGTGGATAACATCCTCCATGCTCATATTTGATCTTAGGTTGAAATATATGGCTACATTGTCCCTTTCGGTATTTACCATTGGCTTGCTAGTATGGTTGTTTTCAACCTCCTTGGTTCAAAATGTCATGATTTATCTGCAATCAAGTACTCCTCTAGCTGGACAAAATCAACCTCTAGTTGATCTTAAAGTTGACCCTTTGCCTTCTTCCTCTAAGTCTAAAAGACTTCATATAAGAGGAAAAAGGTGCCAAATGGCACAAATCCTTTGTAAATCAAAGGAAACTGAAAATCGCAGGCTTCTCTCGGAAATAGTCTCATTATAGAGATCTCTTCATTCTGAATCTACTGCAACTTAAATGGGCAAAATTGGACTTAGGATGCAGAAGTTATCGCTCAATGAAGATGCCCTTTGTTCCTTAGAAAAAGAGGCAAAAATCCTTTAAAAATGGCAAAAAAACACTTCAAAAGGGAAATTGCATTGGACTAGGGCAAAAGAGTGGATTTAAGTGGAAAAGGGGAAGCACCCCGATTAGTGATCCCTGACAAATCGGGTCGGAGGAAGGCACATGCATACAACATAAGGCGAGACCTGGGCCGATGCGATATCATGATCGTTGAAATTGGCGACGGCATAAGGCAAAGGATGGACCCCCGAGCCAAGCGACAGTGCGATCGCCAAAATCGGCGGTGGCATGGGGTTTAAGGGACCCGGGCCGAGTGACATTGCGATCACCGAAATCGGCGGATCGGCATCGGCATAGGCCATGCCATATATATATATATATATATATATATATATATATATATATATATATGTGTATGTATATATGTGTATGTATATATGTGTATATATATATGCGTCAATGCGATGTGACCCGACCCGAAAGGGTTTGTAAATGCCACTATATAACATTTCAAGTCAGCCTAAAGCCATTTTACGGGATTTTTCAATGTTTTAATGTATTGTTAAATATAAAAGGAAACCACGAAACAAGTGGGATTTCGGGAGGACCGAAGGCGGTAAGAGGTTTTGACCAGGCTCCGCCTAAGACCATACATTGGCTACCACGTGTCCAGTCCCTAGAGAGAGAAAACCACTCTTTTCGGGTGGTTAACTCCCGTATGCATGGGTCGCCCGAAATGAACCACAACCGTTGGATCTAGAACTTCCAGATCGACGGTGGAGATGTGATAAGCGACATAAAGGTGGGCCCAATGGAAAATAAGGTGGAATCCATAATATTTGAAGTCCGATAAACATTGATTCTGTGGATTTTTCCCATTTTTGAATGTATTTCTCTGTGTAAACAGAGAACGGCCATTTCAGGAATTTCAAAGGCCCGATGATCCATTCTGTTACGGAACAGGTGGCCACCATCCCTGAAAGCATTTAGCAATGATTGCTAATGCTCAGAGGGGGATTTGAGCAGACAGAGGCCGGGAGCCAAAGAGCCTGAAGGGGAAAACAAACCGACCAACGTCGATTGGCTTAAAAGCCATGAATGTTAAAGACAGAGGTGGTTGTTGCTGAAAGCGAAGCCAAAGCAGGAAGCTAAGGCGAAAGAGCGCAGAAAGCAAAGGCTGAAAGCATAGAACAGCCAAGGGAGTCACTTGGAAGTCAAGTGAAAAGCCAGAGAGCTGTAAACTGATAGAGAGCCAAAGGAGCTAGAGCCAGAGCCAGAGCCGAAAAGCCAGAGCTAGAGCCAAGAGCCAGATCCAGAGCCGAGAGCCAGAGTGAGAGCCAGAAAGTCGAGAGCTTCAAGAGCCAGGGGATAAAATGGTGTCTAAACCCACTGTTTATGTGTAAAACAATAGGAGTTGAGCCAAGAGCTTGTAAAAAGGACTTATACCATAATCCTAGAGAGCCTAGTTGAGTTGACTAGAGCTCACAGAGACGTAGCCCAAGAGTTTTGGGTGAACTCCAAATTAAGATTTCTTTTTTGTGTGTGTTTTATTGTTGCATTGTCTCTGCTGCTTTATTTACTTTTATATGTATTTATATATCAATTTGATCACATTAAATTACAACACATAAACAATTTTAATAAACAATGCCAGCATACACTTTCTGTTCAAGTACATATTTAATTCCGCACTGGTTAATTATAAAGACTCGGGAATATTTAAAGCTTTGGAATAGGAGAGGTTCTTGTAAGTTAGACAAGAAACCTAAGTGCCCCTTTTTCAGATCAGGTGGTATCAGAGCTTAAGATCAGTTAACCCCACCTTCAAAGAAGGTTATATCATAATGCTTGATTGATAGAGCAAACATTTCTTGTCTGAAAGGTGTTTGGGTAGTAAAGGATTGATTGTCTGATTGATGTATGCTTGTTGCTACCTGACTATTTTCTGAGTTTGCAGCGGTAAAGGGAAAGTTATTGATAGCTCAGTCTAGGAAGGACAAGAAGGAAAGAGAGATGAAGACACTCTTCTTATCCCAAAGGACCTCAAGGTAGTCCTTAAAGGACAAGAGGTTTGTTGCAAAAGGTTGCTGAATAAGCTCTTTATTTATCTTATTGAAGTTTTTTTGTTCATTGGCATAATGACAACTTCTACAAGTGGGTCCTCAAATTCTGCTTTCTTCAAAAGATTCTTGGATGAAGGCATGAAGCAAGAATTGTCCACCATTATGGATATGGTGAGAGAAATGTATGAGGATGGAAGGAAGAGTAGTAGACTTAGAGAGCAGTTGAATTCCATGAATGAAGAGAAGCAGTTGCTTTCTGACAAATTGCAGGAAATGGAGAGGCAACTTCATATTGTAAATATGAACTTGAAAAGGATGCATGAATTGGAGACACAACTCTTTGTTTCCCAATAAGCCGTATTCAAGTATTAGCTTGAAGAAGAGGTAAACCATTCCAGTTTGTCTTCAAATTCCTCTAAGGATGCTTATATTGGTTCTTTTGAAAAAACATACTAGAGCCATAGGTTCCAAGCTATGTCCAAGATGGGCTATGAAGGAAAAGGCTTCGGTAGACATGCACAAGGTATTCTTGAACCAATAATGATTGAGGGAAGGCCTAACTATTTGGGTCTTTGCTATGGACTAGATTATGGAGAAAGTCCCAAAGCTGCCATAAAGGCCATTGAAACACTCCAAGAGGGAGTTGCATTGCAGTTGTTCAGAAGCACACACTTGAACCAGAGAGTTGGGGAGACTCTAACAGCATTGAAGAGATTGATGGTGTCCCAAAGGGAGCCACTTCTTCATTTGATTCACCTCCTCATGAAGGCAATAAAGGTGAAAGAGAAAGGTATAGATCTGGTTCTAAACATTTTCCTTTTGATTGTGCAAAGCATGATAAATTTCCACATATGTATGGGAAAATAATTACATGTTCCTTTTGTGGGTTTGATAACCATAATGTTTCTATATGTTGGAAGAGAATGGCCACATATAGTAAAATTTTGAAGGAAAAGAAGCAAGAAGCCAAAGGTCCATTGGATAAGGAAAATCATGCTATCAAGAGGATGGACATGCAGTGCGCTTACTGCCATAAGCAAGGACATCTTGTTGCAAAATGTTGGACTCTAAATCCAGCAATGCTTCCACAAAAGTTGAAGAAAGTGGAAAGAGAAGATGGTAGAAATGGAAAGGAAGATTCCATGAATGATGTGTCTCAGGAAGATTCACATGATGATGTTTATGTGCAGACAAAGGTAGTACCTTTGAAATGGATTGGTAAGAAACGGTTAGAGTTCTTATGTGATTAAGATTGCATGTCTATTGATGCATCTACATTATATTTCATTTCAGCTTTGAAAGTACAGTGTGCTTAAGTGGAAGTTGAAGTATGAAATGCATGCATGAGCAGGAGATGCATGAACACAGGGATGTTGATGATTTCCTTGTTTTTGAACATGTATGTGAATTAACTTGCAGGGTTGATTTCTTTGACATGCATGTGATGCCATGTTGGCTTGGGAGAAGTTAACTTGGTCTCCAAATGGAGATAATGACGAAGTGTTTCGCCTTTTGAAAAAAAGTCCTAATGGTCTTTTTCTACATGCTTGACTTGAAGGGTCATTTGTTAAAGGCATGTTTTGTGGGCTTGTTATCTAGTCCATCATTTGTATGCAGATATAAGACATGGAGGTGTTCACAAGATGTGAAAATATGTTTCCTTTGTTGAAGCGGGAGTTTAGGCCATCTAGTTGTTGTCTGTGTTTCTGTTGTTGTTAACAGTTGTTGTTGACATCTTGTCAAACAAGTACAAATGAAAGTTTTTTGGAGCAGGTGTACTTCACATTTTTTTGAGCCACCTTGGATCAATGATCAAGGCAAAGAGGTTCAAGCCACCTTCTATGACCATTTCAGCAAAAGTTCTGCAGGAAGGCAAAGAAGAAAGCAGCTCTTCCCAGGAAGATCAGCCCATCCAAGAAGGGAAGTGGTCAGAAAATTTTGTTAAAGGCACTATGAAAGGCAAGTGTAGGGAGGCTAAAAGAGGAGGGTGAGTCACTCTCATTTACTGTTCAAATCAGTATATCATTCTTTTGGAGATCAAAAGTTCTTTTAGTGGGAAGGCATGATCCAAAAATGGATCTTGGATAAACCTCTAAGTCTAAAAGACTTCATATAAGAGGTAAAAGGTGCCAAATGGCACAAATCCTTTTTAAATCAGAGGAAAATGAAAATCACAGGCTGCTATCGGAAATAGTCTCATTGCAGAGATCTCTTCATTTTGAATCTGCTGCAACTTGAATGGGAAAAATTGGACTTAGGATGCAGAAGTTATCGCTCAAAGAAGATGCCCTTTGTTCCTTAGAAAAAGAGGCAAAAATCCTTTAAAAATGGCAAAAAAACACTTCAAAAGGGAAATCGCATCGGACCAGGGCAAAAGAGCGGATTTAAGTGGAAAAGGGGAAGCACCTCGATTGTCGATCCCTGACAAATCGGGTTGGAGGAAGGCACATGCATATAACATAAGGCGAGACCCGGGCCGATGTGATATCACGATCGCCGAAATCGGCGGATCGCAATCGGCGACGACATAAGGGAAAGGATGGAACCCCCAGCCGAGCAACAATTCGATCGCCAAAATTGGTGGATCGGCATCGGCGGTGGCATGGGGCTTAAGGTGGGACCCCAGGGTGAGCGACGTTGCAATTGCCAAAATCGGTGGATCAGCATCGGCATAGGCTATGCCATATCTATATATATATATATAGATGCGCTGATGCGATGCGACCAGATCCGAAAGGGTTTGTAAATGCCACTATATAATATTTCAAGTCTGCCTAAAGCCATTTTACAGGATTTTTCAATGTTTTAATGTATTGTTAAATATAAAAGGAAACCACGAAGCAAGCGGGATTTCGGGAGGACCGAAGGTGGTAAGAGGTTTTGCCCGGGCTCCGCCCGAGCCCATACATTGGCTGCCATGTGTCGAGTCCCTAGAGAGAGAAAACCACTCTTTTCGGGTGGTTAACTCTTGTACGCATGGGCCGCCCAAAATGAACCACAATCGTTGGATCTAGATCTTCCAGATCAACGATGGAGATGCGATAAGCGACATAAAGGCCGACTCGATGGAAAGTAAGGTAGAATCCATAATATTTGAAGTCCGATAAACATTGATTCTGTGGTTTTTTCCCGTTTTTGAATGTATTTATTTGTGTAAACAAAGAACGACCATTTCAAGAATTTCAAAGGCCTGATGATCCATTCCGTTACAGAACATGTGGCCACCATCCCTGAAAGCGTTTAGTAGTGATTGCTAACGCTCAGAGGGGGATTTGAGCGAACAAAGGCCAGAAGCCAAAGAGCTCAAAGGGAAAAACAAATCGACCAGCACCGATTGGCTTAAAAGCCATGAATGTCAAAGACAGAGGTGGTTGTTGCTGAAAGCGAAGCTAAAGCAGGAAGCTAAAGTGAAAGAGTGCAGAAAGAAAAGGCTGAAAGTGTAGAGCAGCCGAGGGAGACACTTGGAAGTCAAGTGAAAAGCCAGAGAGTTGTAAACTGATAGAAAGCCAAAGGAGCCAGAGCCAGAGCTAGAGCCGAAAAGCCAGAGCCAGAGCCAAGAGTCAGAGCTAAGAGCCAGAGCCAGAGCTGAGAGCCAGAGTGAGAGCTAAGAGCCAGAAAGCCAAGAGCTTTAAGAGACATGGGATAAAATGGTGACTGAACCCACTGTTTATGTGTAAAACAACAGGAGTTGAGCCAAGAGCTTGTAAAAAGGACTTATACCATAATCCCAGAGAGCCTAGTCGAGTTGACTAGAGCTCACGGAGATGTAGCCCAAGAGTTTTAGGTGAACTCCAAACTAATATTGTTGTTCTGTGTGTGTTTTATTGCTGCATTGTCTCTGCTACTTTATTTACTGTTATATGTATTTATATATCAGTTTGAGCACATTAAATTACAATGCATAAACAATTTTAATAAACAACACCAGCATACACTTTATGTTCAAGAACATATTTAATTCCGCACTGGTTAATCATAAAGACTTGGGAATATTTAAAGATTTGGAAGTAGGAGAGGTTCTTGTAAGTTAGACAAGAAACCTAAGTGCCCCATTTTCAGATCAAGAATGGTCTTCTCGTTCACATCATCTTGTGTCATCAACTTCTAGAGATCATGCTGGTGACACACCATCAACTAGTGGTAGTAAAGTTCATGGAAGAAAGGGCAAAGCTAAGTTTCTCTTTAGGTTATGTGAAGGGAATCACCCCATTCACCTTTGTCCCTATCTCGATGAAGCCAAAAAAAGGTTGGATAACCGTCTTGCTTCTCCACAACGACTTCCATCTGGTTACATGATACTCTCCCTTAATCCTTCATTGGTTGATGAATTGACTGACCAAAATCAACCATCGGTCAAACCCACTCTCTCTGAAAGTGAATCCTATGAGTCTATACCTGACCCAAATCAACAGGTCAAGGACACAGTTGACCCGATTTCACCTTCAGTTAATCGTACCTTTTCTGAAGAGAGTGAATATGATACTACTCATGTTCTTTTAATTTCTTCAGATTCAAATGAGCTTGGGGGAAACCCTCCTATTCCATCAAGACAGGAGGAAAATCCTCCTGTTCTCGTAACACAAGGGGATAATACTCCTGTTTCTACGCTACCCCCTCTAAGTAGTCTAGTCACTTCCTTTGATTGGAATCAACTGGTAGGATGTCATCTTCCTTCTTATGTGCCTTTCTAGATCATAGTATAGGTTTGTAATATGATTGTATCTCGCACTATTATAGATGAAGGTGCATCTGTGAGTATCCTTTCCTCTACTGCTTGGCAAGCGCTCGGTTCGCCGCTACTTGTGCCTGTTACCAGAATCTGTTGGCTTTTAACAGAGGAACCAGTCAACCATTAGGGATCCTTCCTCAGTTGCCTATTACTTTGGAAGGAAAAATTGTTTATCTCAACGTGATGGTAGTCCTAGGCCCTTTAGATTACAATTTACTTCTTGGGCATGACTATGTTTATGACATGGGAGCTATTGTTTCAACACTCTTTCGAGTGATTTGTTTCCCGCGTGAAGGAAGAATTGTCACCGTTGACCAGCTTTCATTTCCCAGTCCAAATATGGATTTTAGTCAACCATCTTCCCTAAATGGTCCTTTTGTACCAATGGTATCATCCCCACCATGGGTTAATTATGTGGCAACCCGTTCCATGCCTACGTCAACTGATGATCAATTCAGTGATGTTGTACATTATGTACTAGGGGCATTGGAACCAGATCTCTCTAATGGATTCCTTGCTACAGATCCCTTCCAGAGAATTGTTCTCCCATCTGATGAGAACCTCTTGGAAGTCATGACCTCTTATGGGTCATGAAACGAGGGTCTGAGGATAGTTATTTTACTGTTTCAACCTCATTAAAAAATGAAATAGGTCCTAGAGCATATTTCCTTGTCTTGTGTCAAGCTTGTTAAAAAATGAAATAATGAGTATGAGCATAGTTCCTTGTCTTGTTTCAAGCTTATTAAAAAATGAAACCAAGGATATGAGGATAGTTTCTTGTCTTGTGTTAACCTCGTTAAAAAATGAAACCAAGGATATGAGGATAGTTTCTTGTTTTGTGTCAACCTTGTTAAAAAATGGAACCAAGGATATGAGAACAGTTCCTTGTCTTGTGTCAACTTCGTTAAAAAATGAAACAAGGAATATGAGGATAGTTCCTGGTCTTATGTCAACCTCGTTTAAAAATGAAACAAGGAGTATGAGCATAGTTCCTTCTCTTGTGTCAAGATCATTAAAAAATGAAACAAGGTCCCCTGGAGCAAAGTTCCAATTCAAGTCTTGATTAGATCTCATAAAATCCCAGTCGAGTCTTTCACTTGATCTCGTAAGTGAACCTTCATTCCATCTACCTCATAGTCGAGATTAGTCTACTTAGGTGAATGCAATGAAGCTTGGGGGGCATGAACCTAGTCGTAAAGTTAAGTTTCCCTATAGGTTATGTGAAGGGAATCACCCCATTCACCTTTGTCCCTATCTGGACAAAGCCAAAAATGTGTTGGATAACCGTCCTGCTTCACTGCAACGACTTCCATCTGGTTACAGGAGACTTTCTCTTTCATTATGCTGGGGGCATGTAAACTAATCTCAAGCATAGTTCTTCATTTCAAGCTTGTGTAAAAATGAAACTGAATTCAAGCATAGTTCTTCGTTTTAAGCTTGTGTAAAAATGAAACTGAATCCAAGCATAGTTTTTCATTTCAAGCTTGTGTAAACATGAAACTGAACCCAAGCATAGTTCCCTATGGTTCAAGCTTGTGTAAAAATGAACCCATTTCCATTTTTAGCCCTCGTTATTGCCATTCTATCAGCCTCTTTCGTCAGATGAGACTTGGTTGTTTTCATCCCATCGTCACAATCCCTTTGGCTGATCATACGCTTTCACTTAGTTGTTTTACCTTTTTTGAGGAACAGTTGCAATGAGTGGTCTTATTAGCCAACCTCTTCACATAAATCAACATGTTTTGAGAAGATCCAACATCACAAAAACCAGTTGCTATCCTAGACGCCACTCGTTCCTCAAAGTGGAGTCCTCTTTAAGCTCTTTTCAGACTCTCTAAACACGAAAATATTGCCGAGTGCTTGTCTTTTTCAGCTCGTTAATGGATTGGAAACGACATCTACTCAGTATAAGTTTAACCTTTTTTCGAGCTGAGATAGATTATTTATGAAAAAGGAATACGTTGATCGAACATGGTCAATAGGTTCTCTCTTGTATTTTTTAATGCTTTTTCAGGCTTGAGAGAAAATATACGAAAAAGAACTTGTGGAGTTTTCTTTTTGTCCCTTTTCAAACTCTCTAAACATGAAAAGGACCGAGTTATCATTGTTGTTAAACTCGTTAAAACATCAAATAGCGACAAACTTGTCCATCTAGACAAAACCGAGTTTCACCTTCGCTAGACTCGTTAAAATATCACATAGCAATGGATTCACCTGAAGGGTGGAATTATACAACAAGCATATGCTATCCTCATCAAGCTTGATAAAAAATAAAGAAGTACTGGTCAACAATGACTGGAGAAAATGGAAAAATGGGTAAGCCATTTTATGGTAGTAGGTCACTCTTGAACATGACACTTTCACTCCATCACCGTGACTATTTGGGTTGGGTTATTAGCTTGATGGTTATCATGCCGTTGGTCTATCATACCATCCATCACTTTGTTTTGGGTCAATGCTACCAATTCATTTTAGTGTGCCCGAAATGTTCAAGAGAAGTCATTCAGTCAAAATTCATCCTTTGCAATACCATAAACCTTCATTTTCATGATCGCCATTCCTAAACCCTATGTCATCAGTCAAATTCCGTCTCCAAAATCATTACACTAGTTTCGTGTTGTTGATGTGGGATACATCAAGGACCTCTTGCGATGAGTCAATTCTTGTCGACATAAACACATTATCCAAGAAGTTGACTTAGAAACACCCTTCCAGTACCTTGAGGCTTGCATGTGTCAATGGCAAGTTTCGCACTTCCGGAAATAGGTTGACATAAATGACCTTTGACTGAAAGACTTTGTATGGTGTTTGACATCAAATCATCCATTCACACCATGCAGAATGTACTACAGTACCTTGAGGATCATTTCATTATCGGTGATTTCTCTCGCGTCTGTTAACAACTTACATCATTGGTTGGTAATCATATGGTGTCTTCCCATGTTTGAATTCAGATCATATATTCACATGGTTAGACTCGTACTTGAGCGAACGATTGAAAGGGATAGAAGACCTCAAATCTAGTTTCATCCATTCAGGTTGCGATTTCAGGAGTATTAAATCATATGTACAATGATTTTACATTGATGGTCATTCTGATCATGGGTCTACATCTGTAGACGACTATTTATGTACATGTAATGAAAGTTTATAAGCTAAGAATGGGTATGCCTTCCCTCTAAAATTCGTGTAAAAATCAAAATATCATGATATATGTATTGTAATTGATGCAGGTCACCTTCCACTTCGATACCTCCTCATCACATCGTAAATAATTTCATTCGACATTGCCATTTTTCTGACTTCATGCTTTAGGGGACAACTGTTACAGATCCATTTGGGCACATCACTCCCATCATCCAAATCAGTGTTTAGGGCTCATCAAACCCTAATTCTAGTTTCTACATGCCCTAAACAAGTCACCCCTTTGAATGCCTCCTTCCTAGATAGTTTCATGACTTGAAGACATCTAGAAATGGCCTCTAGAAGGACCAACGCAGGTATGCCCATGGAAGGGTGCGCTACAAAGCAGTTAAGTCCATGTCAGGGTGCTCTGAAGAGCACTTAAGCTTCCTTTCACCTACGCTGGGTGAGATTGAGCAAAAGTCACATAGGTTTTGGGAATATTCTTATCTCTTGGAGTCATCTAGAAGGTTCCCTCACTTATCAACTCCTATGAGCTCAAAAATGGATGAGTAATGAGTTAAGTTGCATCCTATCCTCTCATCCGTTCCTCCATGGAACTAATTCTAAGTATGGAATGCCATTCAAAGCCACCATTTGTGACAAAACCTCCTTCATCTCCCTATAAATTGACCACTCATCTAAGTGATTAGGGGCTGGATTATGTTGAATTGTAAGGAGATAATATTGCTATGAGAATTGGCTTTGAAGCAAGTATTGTAATGCTACAAGTTTGTCATGCTTTTGATGTGATGTGGATGGGATCCAAGCTGGAGGAATGGCTTTGAATCAAACGCAATGGTTGTAATTACTTCTTCTATTCAATAAAGTGTTTGAACCTTTCTCCCATATGTTTGTATTGACTTATAATGCTTATATGTGTGAAATGTATCTGATTCCATTCATTTATATTCAATAGATCTTTTGCTTTGATCGATTCTTTGTTTTCTGTTTGTGCTTATAGGTACATCTCAAGCGTATTAAGTACGGGAAGGAGCGATAGGATCGATACAAAGGAGACGAGAGGAAAGAAAAACTATAAGTAGGTCTTCTCATCTTCTCATATTATCTATTACTTATAGGAAAAGACTAAAATTCTTTAAACTGTTGTTCTAGATATGGCTACTTATCTAGGAAATTAGTATTTATCCATAGATACCAAATTCTCCAAAACAACATCACAAAGAGAAACCTCTTGCTGCAAAGATATTTCATCTGAAGTTTCTTTCTCCTTGAAAGATGATTATTTGACAACTTGAAATACTTCATTACTCTATTGAGCTAAACCAACCAAATCAGAATTGAAACTTGCATTACATGCAACAACATTTTCATAAAGAATATCATCATTTGGCTTGAACATGAGAAGTACTAAACTTTTACTTGAATTCACTAGTCTTTTTTCCTGCCTTGCATTAACAATTGATGTGTTTAAATTTTTGTGATGGGATCTCACTATATAATCCACACCATCATTGAACAAGTGATACTTGTTTTCATGGAGGTAAAAGGCTGCTTTCCGGTCATACAAATATGGACTACCCAACACCACACCTGAAATATCAAGTGGTACCACATATAACTCTACTTAGTCAACAAAATTTGCAGTGATTGAAAACTTAAACAAACATTTTCTTGTAACCTATAAACTGGTGTCTTTTGTTATCCATCCCAAAGGGTATGTTTTATGGTGAGGTATAGTTTCAAGATTCAATCTGTTGACTATGTCTTCAAAGATTAGATTCGCTTGTGATCCACTATCGAAGAGTGTGTCAATCTTGGTGTGTTTATATATGACCCTAACATGAAATAACTCAATTCATCTGTTTTCATTTGGAGTAGTAGTAGTGTTACAATTTTGTGAACTACCACTTGTAATATCTTGTTTCCCTTTGATTCCCATGACAGTGATTTTGTTTACATCACCCGATTCAAAACCTAAATCTTCTTGAGTGATAGCAGTGGTTTTCTATTTTCCTTTATTTTTTAACTTATTTGGTCTCATTTCTGATTGGAGTTTCTAACAATGATCCTCATTACGTCCCTCTTTTGAACTGTGTTTACATATAACTTTATCCCCTTCTTTCTTCACACTTGCATTTTTCTTCCCTTTCCATTTTCCTCAATTCTCTTTCTCCTTACCCTTAGGTGGCTTTTTATTACTACTCTCTTCATAAGTGTTATTTCCTCTAGATTCAAGATGCGTGGCTTGCACACATACTTCATCCAAATTAGTTGGATTGAACATAAGAATAGTGTGTTTAATATAGGAATGTAAGCCCCTAATATATTTCAGCGGTGTATCTTTGGAATTCAAATTCACTTCTAATAACCAAGCCCTTTTCCTAAACTCATGTGTCTAATCTTGGAGTGTTTGGCCTTTAAGATGCTTAAAATTCTGCCAACCCATAATGGATTTTTTCATATAGGCTAAAGGATAAAATTGTCTTTTAATTACATAAACAAATTCAACCCAAGTGATGGATATCTTACCATGGATTCTCATTTTCTTTTGAGTCTTTGCTTCCCACCAAAATAGTGCAGCTCGTTCTAGCCTCAATGAAGCCAACTGGATCTTTATGTCATCTTCTTAAAGGTTCTAAATTCTGCAGTGTACCTCCAACTGTTGAATCCAATTTTCCAACTTTTCTGCATTCACCTCTCCATTGTACATGGGAAGTTTGAAGTTTATGTCCAATTTCAGTAATGGAGTTTTTCCTTTTAGGGTTTTAGAATGAGTATGGGAAGTCTCAGTGGTGGTAGTGGAAGATTATGCTATGTGAGATGATGGATATGATGAGGATGGTGGAGATGGAGGTGGCTTTCCACCATTCCCTTTGGAATCCTTCTTGTCATCTTTTTTGTCCTCTGAGCTTCCTTCTTCATGTGGAGGTTTATAACTCTCCCCAACCATTCTAGTGTTCCTCTCTTCATAGAGGACTTTAACCGTCTTAGTCAAAGTATAGAAAGCTTTCTTGAATTCTTCCTCTTCTGAAGAGGGACGTTCAGGCTCTCTTTCTCCAGACATAATGGCTATGGATTTAGGCTCAGAAATGGGTACTGCTTGTACCTCTTCAATATTAGTTGAAGGCAAAACTTGAGGAGTTTCAAGTGCATCAGGAATTAGAACTTTGGGTGGTGGATATTGTGGCCTTGTGGCTCTCCTTCTTCTGGGAATAACCTCAAGAGTTGCAACCAATATCTTCCCTTCTCCTTTCTGCAACTTTAACCTTGTAAGGATCACAATTTTGCAACCATTAAAACCCTAATTGCACAAACTCAAGCAATCAAAAAATTCAACCTCCCTCTGATGCCAACTTGATCTATTTTTGTATGATTAGTTTTTTTGTGCTAATAAAAATTACATATTTATAAATATGTGCATTCTTATTGCTCCTTGTGCTGAGGATTCATTAGTTGTTTGTGCATACAAAAAAGAAAAATTCCTTAAGTTTTAAAAGACATTTCTGAGCAAAATAGCTTCAGAAACAAATATTGAACAATAAACATATACATTGCAACAAACCATCAAAGAGACACATTAATACAGTGTTTTGATGAAGGAGTTCACCCCTTCTGGGCTACATCTCCTTGGTCCAACTTCCATGGCTTGGGCCTCTGTATTAGCTCAATGTGGAAATAAAATGTTGTTTACAAAGCTCTATGTCTCTTGATACCTACGCCAATGTGTTCAGCATGTTCCAGTTAGCCAAGAATACCTATTTCTGAGCTCAATTTGGTCGAAAATTGCTCAAGATATGCTTCATTAATTTTTCCCTAGGAAACCCTGCTAAAACTTGAGAAGACTCCAGTTAGCATCACCAAAGTTGGCAATTCCGCCAAAATTGGTGCACCTACAAAACTACCGCCATATTAGAATTCATATTAATTAAGGCTAAGTTGGATTAGTGGCAATAATCATGCTTATCCATTTAGTGTTGGCCATTGGTTATACGCTGAGGTCGTATGGTGAGGGGGTTGGCTCCCTCCGCTCTGCTGTCAACACCACTGTATGCTTTAAATGAAATATTGTGGGGCACTGTTTACAAGACAGGCGCTTGGCTCAACAGTTATGTAATGGAGTTGGGAGGGGGAGGTCATGGGTTCGACCCGCCCTCCGCCCATCCCTTAATACATTTTGCTGCCCCATTTATAACATTGCCATATTCAAATATTTCATGTTCATTGGGCAATTCCACCTTCACACAACCAAAATGGTGAATCCTAAAGTGACACTTGTCACAACCTTATTGGGAAAAAACTGAAGAATATTCCCATCATGCTAACTGTATTGCCATGTCATCATTATGTCATGTTCTGTAATTTTTTTCATTGTTTAGGAAAATGAACAACGGGCCTTTTCTCCTTCATCTGGACTCAGTTTTAAGTGAAATCAATTGCGTTATGATCGTCTTGACGAGACGGACATAGTCATACATGTTTTGAGCCAATCTCAAAACTTTTATTTTTGAGCTAAATATCACCTAATCAAAATTGTTTTGGTAAGGAAATGAAATTTAATTAAGGGGTATTTCATGGAAACTAAGGAAGATAATCAGCTCTAATGGCATGACAAAGGTTTTGAAGAAATAACAACATGGCATATTTTCACAATTATGCTCACTAGAGGTTCAAACATCGAAATCATCTATTTATCCAGATCTCCAAAAAGTCTTGTACAATCATTCCAAATTATTTGAAACTCTCAAAGGCCTCCCACTTATTCGTGATTATGATCATGATATTCACATGATTCTAGGAAGTGTTCCTCCAAACACTGGGCCTTATAGATATCCCTATGCCCAAAAGAGTGAAATTGTATGTATGGTTGGAGAAATGCTAAAGGCTGAAATAATTCAACCTAGTCAAAGTTCTTTCTCTACTCCAATAGTATTGGTGCACAAGAAGGATGGATCAAGGCATATGTGTCTGGATTATAGGGAGCTCAACAAGCTCACTATTAAAGATAAATTTCTCATTCCTATTATTGATGAATTCTTGGATGAATTGCATGGAGAAATTTACTTCACTAAGTTGGATCTTCGTTAAGGATATCATGAAATTAAAATAAAGACTGAAGACATTCCGAAAACAACAATCATAACTCATGAAGGTCATTATAAATTTTTGGTCATGACTTTTGGTCTTACTAATGTACCTTCCACATTTCAAGGTTTGATAAATTCCATTTTCAAATGTTCCTTAGAAAATCCGTGTTAGTATTTTTTGATGATATACTAATCTACAACAAGTTTTGGAAGGATCATGTTCAACATGTTGACAAAGTGGTCAAACTATTAAAGGAAAAATAATTATATGCAAAAACCTCTAAATGTTTCTCTAGAGTTGTAGAGCTTTGAAATTACACCTCTCCTACACATTTTCCCAGACTTTTTCCCCTCACTAGTACTCCACAAGCTGTCAAAAATCATTGCATATTGATTCTAAAAGAGCATTTAAGTGGTTTTCTAACTATGTTTTTGTGTTTTCTGTTTGAACTAGATTTTTCTTATTAGCTGCGGAATCCAATCACTTTTCACAGCCGATTCAACTTTTCGTAGCTGTTTTTGTTAAACTCTAGGTTGCAGGTGTCACTAGGCAAAAAAACCCACATGGGAAAGTTAGAAATGACCTGGACATGGATCAGGTCCTATTGGTTCAGCCAAATTCATCAAGGGAAGCTGTGGTCAACGGTGGTCAAACGGTGGTCCAACGTAAGAGTCCTACGGCAGCCAGACTCTGTTTTCAAACACGTGAAGGATTCTGAAGGATGCGTGGCCGTTCCTAAATCTCTGGGGTCATGTTGCCACCTGTAGACTGCCCCACGATGTGAATCCAATAGTCACAGTTGATAGATTTAATAGTCTCGGCAACCATTACGCTAAATCCATGGACGTTGTCTTTTATGTGTCTCCTGTTGACGTAGTTTCACAGGAAAAAAATTATGTAACCTTTCTTATAAATAACGCGTTTCTATACGCATAGTCTTAGTCTTTTGTTAATGTAATTTTGCTGTTAAAAGTTCACTGTGTCGTGACACTAGTCTTATTGCTGTAAATGTGTTTTGAAATATATGAGAAGACCCTGTTTCTACATGATTACGTGAACGTAATTTTGGATTGATAGCCTGTTGACCGAGGCTATGCAGAGGGCCCCTATACGCTGAGGTTTCGTTTCCCTTGTTGTTGTAAAGTTTTATGCATTGTTTTCTTATTTCCATTGCATATATTCCATAGTTATCCACCTGTGTATATTTCAATTGTTATGGTATTTCACTTATGTTACAAGTTTGTATGACACTGATCAGTGGATGTATGTTTCAGGATAGAGTAGGCAGCCCGGGCATCTGCATATAATTTTCGCAATGACTAATGACATGGGATTAATTCTCTGCTGACTTTGCTTTTCTTTGTATTTTAATTCCAGTTCTATTTTGTTGATTTCAGTTTTGTTTACTTGCTTTGTTAGTTAGCTTAGATATTAAATTGCTCATATCATTTACGGTTACTTCCGAAATCCATAGCTAGACTAATTGGCGAGGGATCGAATTATGAATGTGTGATTTGATTTTAGTTTTACTTTTCTACAATTAGATATCAGATTGCTCATGTCATTGATGATTATCTCCGAAAGCCATAGCTAGACTAACTGGCGAGGAATCAGATTATGAATGTTGTGATTTGATTTTAGTTTTACTTTTCTATAATTAGATATCAGGTTGCTCATGTCATTGATGATTATCTTTGAAAGCCATAGCTAGACTAACTAGCGAGGAATCAAATTATGAATGTTGTGATTTGATTTTAATTTTACTTTTTTGCAATTAGATATCAGGTTGCTCATGTCATTGACGATTATCTCCGAAAGCCATAGCTAGACTAACTGGCGAGGAATCGGATTATGAATGATGTAATTTGATTTTAGTTTTACTTTCTTTGCAATTTTTTATTTCTTTGAGTGCAGTAGCTTAAATCATTTTTCTGTATTTAGACAACAACAGAGATGATAGTTTCATGATCAGTAGTTCATTACTTACTTGTTTTAAATAGCAGCACATTTTTCATTCTTGTTCTAGTATTACTGTCATCACTAGTATATTCTAAGACCTTCTGAAGTGATAAGTGTTGGAAACCATTATAGAAAACATAATATCCTAAAATCTATATCCATACTTGCCTTCTAAAGACTTAGGAATAGGATTTCCATTCATATTAGGAGATAAACGAAGATAAAAACCCCCAAAACAAAATAAAAATTGAAAAATGAAAAAAATATAAGAAAGAGGTTGTCTTGCACATATAGTGCGCCACACTTCATCAATTTACGACTCCCGGATTGATAATTAATGTAGCAATTTAGGACACACTAAATTGACCAAACATTTTGGCGCCATTGCCGGGGAAGTGTAACTAGGTAGCCAATCTCTTAAAAAAAGAAGGGAAAAATTGATAACTTCTTGAAGTATGCTCTCATCTTGCACCTAGTGTGATCTGGAGGATCAGAAAAGAAAGTTGTTAGTTTAATAATTTCTTGATTATGCTCTCTTCTTGCACCTAGTGTGACCTGGAAGATCAGAAAGAGAATCATTAGCCCGACTTGAAAAATAAAAAAATAAAAAATGACATGCATAGAGCAAGAGATTCTAGGGGAAGGTTTATAGTTAGGGCCAAAAGTTCGATTTTCACAACTTCAGCTACTTCAAGGCATAGAAAAGATACAACTCCATCATCTCCGACTCACACTCCCAGCCTTAGGATTCCTGGAATTCAAGGGGAAGTAGCTGAATTAGGAGACTCTCCCACATTATCCATCAAATCTGACCTAGGAAAAGAACCTTTCTTCACTTCTACAGGAGAACATATTGTAATCAAAGAAGTAGAATCACCTAAAGAAGAGGAGGGAGAAATTCTTCCTCGTTCACCAATAATAGAAGAACCAGAGGACTCCGAGAACTCTGAGGAAACTGTTACACAAAAATATAGTCACCATGACTATTTACAGTCAGTATGGGTGTATCATCACTTGTAATGTCCTCCTAAGCAAGTCTCAGACCTTAGCTCTTCAAGTCAAGCTTTGAAAACGAGAGAAAGATATTAAAAATCAACAAAGATCTGGTTCCGTACTTTCTCTCACTATTGCCTGTGGTCCCGCACCCCCTGTTCACAAAAACTATGGACCTGCCCGCTCTGTCCCTAAAGGAGTGGGTGCGGACCCCTGTGAAAGTCAAAAAGGTGCAAGTTTATTCTAAAAAAATCACTTTGGGTTAATTCTAGATGATTATAGAAGGAATTTTGATGTGGATTGGTCGCTCTTAGGTGGTTCATGCATCCCAAAAGAGGAGCTAATCCCTTGATGAGAGGAGCTATCCCTTTAAAGGAGGGCTTTATCCCTTTGAAGGAGGACCTAGTAGCTTCCCTCCATTGCACTATAAATCAAGGCATTGGGATGGTTTCTAAGGAGGTTACAAGCTGAACATTTTTGAGGGTAAATGCTGGTGGAATTGAGACTTCCTAGTTAAGCTTGAGAGGAGAGATCACATATCTTTTTGGCTTCATTGGGAAGAGAGTGAAACTTGTCAAAGTAGAGGAGACTTCTTGTTGGACCCTGGGAGGAGCTTGTACAGCATCAAGGCACAGGTTGTAAAGTTCTTCTTTTATTTAAATTAATACAATTAGATTCATTTTTCTCAACAAATTGTCTTATGTCATTTGTTTCATGAATTCCTTGATCATCATGTTAAGTATGCTTTATGATATTGGCTTTTCAGGTGCTATTTAATTTGTTTGCTTGTTTGTGTTTGCAGATTCGCACTAAGGGAGCTCATTTGGATCAAAGGAGCGAGGCTTCCACAAACTTGCATTGGACCCAAGGTAGGCCTAAACACTTGTTTGCCTTTGTTTATAAATGCATATTTAGAGAAAGATAGTTTTTGATTGGCTTGCTTGTCACTAGATATCGTTAGATTCTAGGAAGGTATATCTTGTCCGCAAGATCGACTCATTCCGTATGACAAAATAGCGACTCCGCTGGGGACTTGATTTCTTCCTTGTTTTTACTTTGACCTGAGAAACTGTGTTTTTGTTTCTGTTTTTGGCTTGTTGTGTGTGGAATTGGGTAGATTTAGCAGATCTAGGATTATTTTTTGTTTTTCATAACTTTTGGAGAGGACCGCACCCTCGGCTTGGGACACAGTGCGGACCTATCCGCACTTTTGCTTTTAGCACAGAGCGGTACCGCACCTATGTTAACTGTGGACCTGCAGACCCTGTCAAAATTTTGGAAAACCTAAGATTTTCTCTATTAGTCAGCTTAGTTTTTGTTTAGATGTTATTATCCCCTACCCAGACCTGCATATAACTTGTCAGAAGCTTTTCTTAGGTTAGTTCCAATGGTGTTAGTGTTTTAGGTGAAATTCCTAGAAGTTTTGATTGTTGGGTTTGGTTTTCATTTTCGTCTTGTAGTAGCTCTGAGCTTAGAAGATATAGAAGCCTCAGATCACCTTGGTTTTTACTAGTATTCTTATGAGTCTGACCATTTGCAAAATCTACCTTTGTTGAGGAATCCACCTTGTGTTTTCTCTTTACGAAACTTCGAAAAAGCTTGTGTTAAAAGTTTGGATTTCATTTTTAGAAAAGAAAACAAAAATTGGTTGTTTTTTGACTGATTTGTGATTATGGACAAATTAGTCCTTAGTTTGCTTGTAGCTAAGTAAAACATCCTTGAAAAAGACATCTTATAAGCTTTGACTTCAAATAGTTTTTTATAGTTTATAGATCTCAAGATTAGCCATTTCCATAGTTTTGAGTGTTTTATAAAAAATAAAAAATCTCTTTTGGAAAAAGTTTGTTTTTGTATTGTTTGAGTGTTTTGAAAGAAAAGGGAAATTTTTGTGAAAATAACTAGTTGTCTCGTTTTGAGTGCATTGGAAAAGACAAAAATCTCTTCTTTTAATTTGTTTGTTAAGAAAGATTTGTGTTTACAAGTATTTGCATTCTCAAACTCTTTCCTAACTAGAAGTTCATTGAAGGGAAAAGATTGCTTAATCATCTTAAGTGCATTTTTTAGTGATTTCGAGTCGAGTCTTCACACCATGAGTTTCATCTCCACACCTCTTGACTTAAACAAAAACCAATAAAAATAACGCTTAAAGTAAAATCTATCTAGTAATCTTTTTGTTTCTAGGGCTCTGATACACCAATATAGCTTAGGCTAGTGTCTTGGAGTAGGGAGTAATTAACTCTCCAAGACAGTAAAACAAACAAGTAGTTGTATCTTGCGGTAGGAGAGAAATCCAATTGTTGCATTTATGCTCTGGGAAAGCTCCTCTTAAAATAGAAGAATGAGATCGTGTCCGAACCAGTGTGGGAATCAATCCTTCCTCATTGGGAACGACGCCAGATATTCACGTATTAAAAACGGTAAATCTCGGATTAACCATTGTCGAGGAGCCTGGGGTCACTTGTTGGTAAACCTTGAATTATGTCAAGGAGCCTTCAAGGGGATTGAGCTTGTTACTCTGCCCCTGCGTGCGTATCGGATCATAGATTGTTCCCCTAGGTATATTTGTTTCCGTTGGTAACCTTAGTAACCATATTCTATAGGATTCTTCCTAAGGTGACAGTGGTGGGAAGATCCCACTGTACTTGGAGATGACGTCGGCTAGACTCACTTGGATTTTCTGGGGGGTTCTCTTCACTCGAGATGGTTTAGTGGAGGAACTTGTGCCAGTCTATTCATTAAGTAGGTTGCCGGGGTAACTGTTCCAATCGCCATTTTGTTGTGTGTGGAGCATGATTGTTTAGAGGTCTTTATTTCAGCTGGATGTATACCCCAGGAAGTTTGTACACCCCTCCACGCGGGGGGGTGCGGGGGGGACTTGTCCCCCCGGCGGGGGCTCGGGGGCAGCGCCCCCAAAGCTAAAAACAAATGTAAAATTGCTTTGTAAAAGTATAGTAATTTCTAGTCAATCTGGGCCATTCATTAGGCAAATGATCTGACGGTAGAACTTATGTTTAGTTTAGGGTTTTTTTCCCTAGAAGGCAACCCCCTCTCTTTGTATGAGGGCAATGTATTTGAGGCTGAGATATAGATGTGTATTCTGTGAGTGAGAAACAGAGAGGTGAGACTGTGAGAGAAAACAAAGGATATTACAACGGATTTGTTGTAGGTTGTGTCTTTTCATTTTGCTGGATAATAGAAAGGAAGGACTGGCTGTTTGGGGTGGACGTAGCCCAAACTGGGTGAACCATGTATATCTGTGTCTCTCTTGTTTTGTGCATTTTTCTGTGTTTATATTTCTGCAATATTTTATGTGTTCCATTGCTCCGTAATATATAATTTTCTAACAACTGGTATCAGAGCCGAAGGTCTATTTGGCTGATAAACTCGCAGGAAAGAAGGGTTCCTGATTCGAGTGGGAGCAATGGCGGAAGATGGTAAGTTTAGGGTCGAGAAATTTAACGGCCAAAACTTCTCGCTGTGGAAGATGCAGATGGAAGATTATCTGTATTAGAAAGATCTATACCTACCATTGGGTGGAAAAACAAAGATGTCGATAGGTATGAAAGACGAAGAATGGAACCTTCTCGATAGAAAGGCACTCGGAACAATACGGTTGTGCCTTGCTGCATTAGTCGCCTTCAACATTTTGAAGGAAACCACGATAGAGGGTTTGATTTAGATGTTGTCGAAACTATATGAAAAACCCTCGGCCTCAAACAAGGTATTTCTTATGAAACGGTTATTTAATATGAATATGTCGGAAGGTGGATCTGTTGCAAACCATTTAAATGATTTTAATACAGTTACAAGTCAGTTAAGTTCTGTAGGGGTAAACATTCATGATGAATTTAGAGCTCTGTTATTCTTGTGCTCATTACCAGAAAGTTGGAATGGTTTGGTAATGGCCATTAGTAACTCCATTTCTGGATCTAGTACTTTAAAGTTTGATGATGTTGTTGGTGCTATCCTTAGCGAGGAAATGCGACGGAAAAGCTCCAATGAGACATCGGGAAATGCTTTGAGTGCAGAGTCTAGAGGAAGAAAAATGGACAGAGGAAAGAGCTCAGGATATCGCAGTAAATCAAGGAAAGGCAGATCCAAGTCCAGATGAGGGATAGTGTGCTGGAAATGTGGAAAGAAAGGACACCTAAAGAAAGACTATAGATCTCGGAAGGGAAAAGAAGGAGATGCACAGCAAGAAAACAATCATGAAGCAAATGTGACAGGTGAGGTGTTACAAGATGCTTTGATTCTTTCTTTCGAAAATATTACTGATTCCTGGGTGGTAGATTCAGGGGCTTCATTCCATGCCACACCTGATAAGAAATACTTTCATGACTATGTTCAAGGAGATTTTGGACAAGTTCGTCTGGGTGATGATAAACCCTGTAAAATCGTTGGAATGGGTAAGGTTCTTGTAAAACAGCAGAATGGAAACCAATGGCTATTAAAGGAGGTAAGGCATGTTCCAGATCTAAAGAAAAATCTGATTTCAATAGGGCAGTTAGGCGGTAAAGGTTGTGTGACAACTTTCACAGATAAAGCTTGGAAGGTCACCAAAGGAGCCCTGGTAATAGCAAAAGGCGAAAAGGTTGGTACATTGTATTTATGCAATGGTACTCCTAACTCTGTTAATGCTTTAACTTCCAAAGGAGCAGATGCAGCATTAGGGCATCATAGGCTTGGACACATGAGTGAAAAGGGGATGAAGATCCTTCACTCAAGGAATTTGTTGCCAGGTTTGAAGAATGTTGATTTGGACTTCTGTGAGAACTGCATTTATGGAAAACAGAAGAGAGTTAGATTTCTCAGAGTTGGGAAAGAAAAGAAGAACGAAAAATTAGAGCTTGTGCATACAGACGTATGGGGACCTGCTCAGGTATCATCTCTCGATGGCTCTCGTTATTATGTTACCTTTATTGATGGTGCAACTAGAAAAACTTGGATTTATTGTATTAAGAATAAATCTGATGTATTTGATACTTTCAAGAAATGGAAAGCTTTGGTTGAGATTGAGACAGGAAAGAAATTGAAGTGTCTTAGATCAGACAATGGAGGTGAATATTGCATCAAAGAGTTTGATAGGTACTATTCAGAACATGGAATTCGTAGAGAGAAGACAGTTCCAAGAACAACACAAGAAAATGGTGTGTCAGAAAGGATGAACAGAACAATCATGGAGCGTGCAAGGTGCATGAGATTGCATGTAGGATTTCCTTTACAGTTTTGGGCAGATGCTGTAGATACTACTGTTTATCTAATAAACAGAGGGCCTTCAAGTTCCTTGGATGGTGGTGTTCCGGAGGAAGCATGGACAGGTAAAAAGGTAAACTACTCTTTTTTAAAGCCTTTTGGTTGTGAGGCCTTTGTCCATATTGATAAAGAAAATAGAACAAAGCTTGAGGCAAATTCAAAGAAATGTACCTTTATTGGATATGGTGTTAATGATTTTGGTTATCGCTTATATGATTATGAAAATCACAAAATCATTATGAGCAGAAATGTAATATTCAATGAAAAGGTCTTGTATAAGAATCAGTTGCAGGAAAAGAAGAAAGAAAACAAAAACAAGGAATACGCAGTTCTTGATGACATCACTGAAAAGGTAAAGGTGCCTGAAAATAATAATAATCAACAACAACAACCACCACAACAGCAACAGGCACCCCAAACACCTGAAAGTGGTGTTAGAAGATCTACTAGGATAAGTAGACCCCCTGAATGATACTCTCCTTCATTATATTATTTATTTTTGAATGATTCTGGTGAACCCGAATGTTATGAAGAAGCAATGCAGGTTGAGAGCGGGAAGAAGTGGGAAGTAGCCATGGAAGAAGAGATGGACTCCTTAATGCATAACCAAACTTGGGATTTAGTCAGGTTGCCTGTAGGAAAAACTACATTGAAGAATAAATGGGTTTATAGGCTGAAGGAAGAAGATGGAGGAAAATAGAGGTACAAAGCTAGACTTGTGGTGAAGGGGTTTGCACAGAAGAAAGGTATTGATTTTGATGAAATATTTTCTCCTGTTGCTAAAATGACTTCAATCAGAACTATTTTAAGTCTTGTAGCAGTTGAAGATTTGCATCTTGAGCAGTTAGATGTAAAGACAACCTTTCTCCATGGGGATTTGGAGGAAGAGATATATATGTAGCAGCCACAAGGATATGAGGTGAAAGGGAAGGAGAAACTAGTGTGCAGGTTGAAGAAGAGCTTGTATGACTTAAAATAGGCTCCAAGGCAGTGGTATCTAAAATTTGACAAGTTTATGTCTGAACAAGGATATACTAGATGTCACTCTGATCATTGTGTTTATCTGAAAAAGCAAAATGATGGCAGCTATATTATATTGTTATTGTATGTGGATGACATGCTTGTTGCAGGATCTAACATGCAGGAAATAAATGTACTCAAAAGAAAATTGGCAAATTCATTTGCAATGAAGGATTTGGGAGCTGCAAAACAAATCCTTGGTATGAGAATAACTAGAGACAGGAAAAATCGCAAATTAACATTGTCTCAGAATGAGTACATACAAAAGGTGTTGAAAAAATTTAATATGCAAAATGCAAAACCAGTTAGTACACCTTTTGCTAGCCATTTCAAACTTAGCAAGGAAATGTGCCCAAAGACCCAAGAAGACATGGATTATATGTCTAAAGTTCCATATGCATCAGCAGTTGGAAGCTTAATGTATGCAATGGTCTGCACAAGGCCTGATATTGCACATGCAGTGGGAGTTGTAAGCAGGTACTTGAACAATCCAAGAAAGGAACATTGGATGGCAGTGAAATGGATTCTTAGATATTTGAAAGGTACCACAAATCAAGCATTATGCTTTGGTGGTTCAAACATTTCTCTACAGGGATATGTTGATGCAGATATGGCAGGTGACAAAGATAACAGGAGGAGCACTACAAGATATGTATTTACTGTTGGAGGAACAGCTGTCAGTTGGGTTTCAAAAATCCAAAGTGTTGTTGCACTTTCAACAACAAAAGTAGAGTATGTTGCTGCTACAGAGGCTAGTAAAGAAATGATTTGGTTACAAAGGTTTATGGGTGAATTGGGTAAGGAGCATGATATGGGCACGCTATATAGTGATAGCCAAAGTGCCATTCAACTTTAAAAGAACTCAACATTTCATTCTAGGACAAAACACATACAGCTCAAGTACCATTTCATACGATCAGTGTTGGAAGATGGAGAGTTGAAGCTGGAAAAGATACACACTAGCCAGAATCCTGCAGATATGCTAACAAAAGTTGTAACTAGGGAGAAACTAAGAATATGCTTAGTTTCAATTGGTCTTCAAGGATGACGATGAAGATGAGAAACAACCAGGTCCAAAGAGGAGTCATTGTCCAGCAAATGAAGCAGTGATGGAGTTTCTACAATCATTCTCCAAGTGGGAGATTGTTGTGTGTGGAGCATGATTGTTCAGAGGTCTTTGTTTCAGCCGGATGTATACCCCAGGAAGTTTGTACACCCCTCCATGCGGGGGCCAGCGGTCCCCCAGCGGGGTCTCGGGGGCAGCGCCCCCGAAGCTAAAAACAAATGTAAAATTGCCTTGTAAAAGTATAGTAATTTCTAGTCAATCTGGGCCGTTCATTAGGCAGATGATCTGACGGTAGGACTTATGTTTAGTTTAGGGTTTTTTGCCCTAGAAGGCAACCCCCTCTCTTTATATGAGGGCATTGTATTTGAGGCTGAGATATAGATGTGTATTCTGTGAGCGAGAAACAGAGAGGTGAGACTGTGAGAGAAAACAGAGGATATTACAACGGATTTGCTATAGGTTGTGTCTCTTCATTTTGCTGGATAATAGAAAGGAAGGACTGGCTGTTCAGGGTGGACGTAGCCCAAACTGGGTGAACCACGTATATCTGTGTCTCTCTTGTTTTGTGCATTTTTCTGTGTTTATATTTCTGCAATATTTTATGTGTTCCATTGCTCCGTAATATATAATTTTCTAACACATTTCTGTATTGAATTCTACGACGCTGGGCTTCATCACCAACTAGTGTTTTTCAGTACAGAAAGTTACTGTTTGTGTGTGATTTTTATCTCCTAGATTCTTTAGGCGTGTGATTCAAATTTGTTTGGTTCTTTAGAGGATTTAGGTGGTTTTGATTGAGATTTTACTTTGTTTTTCGGTGAAGTAGTTAAAATATTTTAATCGTGGCTGAATT